>OOIL02000450.1:1315409-1375492 GCA_900332095.2 Cuscuta campestris | reverse complement strand
TTTACTCTTTGAGTATTATTAAAATAGTGTGATGCTATTTTAGCCAAATTCCTAATTCTATATCTTAAGAGTGGTTATCTTAAGTGTGAGTTTTAGGTTCTAGATATTTGATTAAGTGTGTAGTATCTTAATTGAATTCTAGATTCAAACCCCAAGTTAGGATAAGAGTGTGTAATATCTCCTAACACCAACTTGGTTTTATCCATCCGTGATATTTCTTCCATTTCATATCCCTCCATTTCTCCTTCTTAATCCTATTTATTTTCTTCCATAAAATACCAAAAAAAGAACTCCTAAAACACCCTCCATACTTTCGCCCACTATTTCCCTTGCATTTTCCTCCGCACATCCGCCACTAAATTATCAACTTGATAAGACCCCCGGTTCACCCCTAACAGGGGGGCGTCAAGTTAGCCTCCCGGCCAGGACTGTCCTTTTATACCTATGGTAGATGGTCTTAAGGTTGCCAGCACTTAACATGGAAAGGTTTTCCATTTACTTATCTGCAGGATTATTTCCACCCATGGTTTGATTTTGAATTGAGTTGCTATCTTGAAATAATAGAACGAGAAAAGGTTTCAAAAACGATATTGAAGACTTCTTTTTTTTTGCAAAAGCCTTTCTCAAAACCTTTGCATATGATGCTAAATAAAGTGCTTAAACAAATAAATATTTTTTGTTCTTCTAAGTGGATGGGATGGAAAAGATAAGAGCATTATCTTTCCATGATCAGCACCTTGATAGTTGAATGGATTTAAAGGTACCTCCTTTCTTCTACTTCTTAAGTGAAGTTATTATTTTTCATGATAAGATGATAATAGAATGTAATACAAGCAACTAAGAGAACAAATATACAACAAATAATACTTACTAAAGCAGCAAATCCCCTATACAGGAGTACCTATATCATAAATTCAAATGTACGGTGTTTCCCGTACATCCGCATGAATACTCATTTTCGAATAACTGAATACTCATTTTCGAGCATAACCAAGTTTAAGAAAAATGAGTATCAATTACTCAAAAATGATTATTCAATTGCTCGAAAATGAGCATTCAGTTGCTCGAAAGTGAGTATTGAGTTACTCGTAAATGAGTACTCGTCGCGGATGTGCGGAAACACCGTACAACTTGTTGTACGATATATATTACGCCTATACAGTCAGCAATAAATTATTGCACCATCCCTAAGTAAGTGATAACTCAACATCCTCTTTGAAAGTTGGGCTACATTGTTGCTGTTTCAGAGACTATTGTTACACAATAAGACATTGTCACTGTGGTTGAAGAAAATGTGAAATCTGTCGCTTAACCAAGGAGACTCACTTTCATAGTAACTCGACAGGTAATGAATCAAATATTCAAAGAGCATATTTGCAGATACAAATTGGCACTCGGGAAGCAAATGCAAGCAAAAATGGAAAGGGAATAAGAGACTCACGCTAGGGCTCGGAAATTGTCCCGAATTTCTCCATGAAGCTGCTCCATTTGAGGATTCATTTTCAATTTCGAGTCCCCCATGATCTCTATCGCTGTATCGTCTTGTTTACCGCCGTTTTGTAGATCCACTGCCGGAGAAGGAACCTCACCGGCAGAGAAAACCCCGATTCGCTTCACACCTTAGCAGATCAAGAAAGTGTATCGGTTCCGCTTGCTAAGTTGTTCGCGACCTTCACACTTACACTGTTGATGAAACGTGTTTACTGGGTTTTTGAATTGGGATGAAAAACACAGAGAAAATACAGGTCTAAGGTTCGATCAAAGAAGGGAAAGACAGCCTCACATTCCGTGTGGTGCACAGGTCCGGAGCCTTCTTGAGCAGTACAGCCTGCCAATCCATCTCTTTTTTAATTTAAGAGCATGAACAATGACAAGTCATACTGAAATGCCACACGCTGGCATGACACTGTTTAACCAATCAAAGTTAATCTAGTCACACAGTGGCATGGCATTAGAGTGGTATGTCCTGTAGTGGCAAGTCATTATTTTTTACTCACTTTAGATTTTTGGCATATTTTAATCATTTTATTTTACTTTTTCTCAACTCAATATATTTTATTTTTGGTTTTTATAAATATTTATATATTGTTGTGAAGATTAAAATTGTACGGAGTATACTTTAATTATTCATAATTATTTGGTAATGTATTTGAATATGGAAAATTAAAAATAGAATATAAATTATGACGGCACACTTTAAAAATTCGATATGAAGTTATATAAATAAAAGTTGGGATAGAAATATAAAGAACATAATCATAAAAATGCATCAATATAAAAGTCTATTACAACCATTTAAAAAATACGAGAAACACATCATAATAATAATTCGAGAACTAAAACATTTGTTTACATGAATAAAATTCTTTAACAAATAAAAGTCACAATAACACAAATGTCTAAACAAAATTGAGATTACAAATGTAGAATTCAAATTAATTGTATCCCCTCTTCCTCATAACCTCTGCAATCCTATCTTCAAAGTATCAACGTCGAATGAGATCTGAGATGGTAGATGTATCTATCATCATCAGCCTATCTTCGTCCGCACGAGCACGAGCTTCATCTGCATACATACGAGCTTGCTCCGCCAAAATGCGTTTCTCTGCCTACCTTTCTCGAACCGCTGCAATGCGTTGTACTGCATCTGTAAGAGCAACCACATGAGGGGGTGTCATACTGCTCTCTCCTTGTCATACTGTTCCCTCCGTCCAGCTGAAAACTTCCCCATACTTGACTGTCCCAAAATACATTCCATCTCCTATTTTGGTTCAAGAGATAAACCTAGTTTACTATGCCTTGTCACTTTTTTTCCAACAGTGTAAGTGCCTATTTTAGACAAAGCACACTTCTATCTTCTATTATGTGTGCCCTCAAATAGCATGTGCATGTAATTTATGCTGTACATTTAAAACACAGGTTAATCTTCTTGGGGATCAAGTGGATGTACTCTTGGGCCTACTGGAAAAGATCTACATAGCACTTGACCATTTCTCACCTATCTTGCATCACTACCCTGGGTTAGATAATCCATCTTTAAGAGAAATTCAATGATATGTCACTTTTTTTAGTTCTTTTTCTTTTATAGCTTAAAACAAGATGCAAAGAAATGATTTTTTTTGCATTAAAAATTAATTTTTTTACACAGTATGTACAGTACAAAAATGACTTTGGTAATGAGAATGTTTATTCAGTTAGTATAATCAAATTACCAAGTCACTTCTCCATTACTCCTTACTTTTACCTTGGCATAGCTCATTGAAGTTCTCAAGCTAATCAGAAGGGAATTGAAAGCAAACTGTTTTTTTTACAAATATGGAGAAACTGCTTTATCCAACAGATTAGTTGATAGGAGTAAAACATTTTTTTCAATTTGAATGTTGATAGGAGTAAAAGATAGATTGGTGAGAATGATTCAAAATCTGCACACCAAAATAAAATGTTGACCAGAGCACTTAAGGTTGTCCAAGAAACACTGCATTTCTATATGATTCAGAGACAATTTGCAGCCACTGCACCAACTATACATAAACTTTGATAATTGAGCACATTGAGACATCTAACCACTCTAGAGCATTTCATACTCCAGCATCCAATCTGGTTCATCACTTTATTACCCATTTTAATTTGAAGCTAGGTTCCTAATAGCAGCAAAATCAGCATCAAACATATATCTTAGCAATATAGCCTACATGTAATATTCCCAAATGCTTCAATAAAGAATATCAAATTGTGGGTGTTTCACATTACAATCACTTTGAAAAGAAGTATTTCTACAACAATAGTATTTTTTTGTCTCAAAACTCAATAAACCTCATTTGGACATTTTGTCAAACACTTAGTGTGCACTACCATGAATTCATCTATTTGATTTTTTTGGTGAATTAAAAAGAATCCATTCAACCTAAAAGAGATCAAGCAGAGAGATGGAATCCAAAGCAATCAAAACTAGAGTTACCTGAGGGTTGCAGGTGAAGGATGATGGCCGGAGAAGACTAGCGCAGAGAAGAAGAGAAAAAACCAAGGCCGGAGAAGACTAGCGCGGAGAAGAGAGTGACCTATGATTTCCAAGAGAGTAATTGTATTTTGCTCCTTCAATTTTGCCTCGCATCCTCCACGCAAAGCGAAGTCACTAGCGGAATGCCTCACGACCCTTTTTTTTCCTCACCCGCTGCAGCGCTTCCCTCTACACGAATGGCAGGGGGTGTGGCAAGGTTTCACCTTGCCGCTGTCAGTGCTCTAAATTCTTCCCTTTAAATTTAATTCTTTTTGTTGTACTACACGTCAAAACTACTACCTTGGTTTAGAGGTTACGTTTTGTTCGTCTTATTTAATTTGATTTTTTGAAAATTTGGTCTGGTCGAGTCTAATTACATTTATAACTAAAGTTATTTTTTATATGATCTGATCTGATTATAATAAGAATAAGTAATAAGCAGAAAAAATAAGTTGAACGAAACGCTGCATAAGGAAAACATGATGAATTTAAAATTTGAACCCGCTAAGGCAAACATGATGAATCTGATTAGTCAAGTTTTTATTGTCAAATATGATGAATTTGAAATTTAATTAAATAAAAATTGTAATGTATATTAATATAAAATTAATTTTATAATAAATATCTTATTGATAACTTTTCATAATTTTATTTCATTATACTAATATACAATAGAGTTTGAGAGTAATAGAAGTTCAAAATTTGTCTAAATTGACTCGAACTAGTCAAACTAGAGAAATATATTGGGACAAAAGTATTAATTCCTAAAAAGGCATACATTCAAATTTTTATTTAAATTTTGAATGTTTCAATTTGTCGTGCTTTATTAAGTGACATGTCTAATTAATTTTAGCTCTATATATTTGAGATGTATAAAACTTCTCTACTTCTGATAAGTACTTACGTTTTATTCAATTCAAGTATTTTGAAATACTTTGAAATAACTTTAACCGGAAAGCTTGTTTTACATGATTAGTTAATGTTAGAATAAGTGTTCTTCACTAGAGGGTGATAAATAGTGAGACACGAGAATGTATATAAATTTTCGCAAGGATAAATAAAGAGTAGAATTAAAAAGCGTAAAGAAAGAAAACACCGATATACACTGGTTCACCATAACGTGTGGCTACGTCCAGTATCCCGAGAGACTCTATCGAGTTACACTACTTCCATTAAGCTTAAACGTGCTTAACAAACCATTACAACTTGAGAACTCGAGTTCTATGAGCCTCAATACACTTGCCCGAAGATTCCACACTCTAGGACTTCAACCTGAATGAATATACACTTCCTTCATACAACCAAGGAGACAAACCCCCCTTAAAGTGTTTACAACACTTAACCACTCAAGACCAAAAATTCTCTCAAAGAGTATAATATGAGTAAACTAATTAAGATCAAGAATACACTCAATTCATCAAGAATGACTCTAAAAAGCTATGTAAAAAGTTTATGGAATGGTGCAATGTAAAACTATGAAATGTGTGAGGAGTGGTTGTGAAAAGTAGACCCAAGAGACCCTTTTTTAAAAACAAAAACAAGGTGTAACGGTTGGGAGAAGATTGAGGTTGATTGACATGATTTTTAGAAATCAAATTAAAAGTGGATCTATTGAAATCTAGCCTAACATCGATGTTCATATAGTGAACATCGCTGGTTTGGCTTTGACTTTCCTTTAGAAATTTCTAACGGTTATGATAATATTGATGTTTTGAAGGCTACATCGATGTTGGGATTGTTGACTATCAAATTGGAAAGATTTTGTCTTAAAAACCCCAACGATCATTTGAAAACATCGATGTTCACCAATGAACATCGCTATTCAAAAATCTACTACCAAAAATTAGAGCGAGCCAGCCAAAACATGGATGTTCAAAATCCAACATAGATGTTTTGAATTCTACCGCCATTTCAAAATTGCATTGTTGGGTAGGCCAATATCGCTGTTTTGTCTGGACGCCAGAACCGTGATTTGATAGCCAGTGTACGCTTCGTTGAGTTTGTTATGATAAAAGTCCTGTTTTAACAGAAGTTCCAAAGGGCAGCGCCCCCTTGGCGAGGGTTCCAAGGGGGCAGCGCCCCCGAGTAAGGTTCAAGGGGCGGCAGGCCGTGCAGTGTCCAAGGGGCAGAGCCTGTGTAATTTTTTATTTTGGACAAAATTATGTGTTAAAAATTCACTTGAATTTTTAATTTTTGAAATTTGGGTATATAGAATTTCCGAAAACGCGTCTCTTAATTTTCGCGCGACTAGACGCGAACTTTAGAAAAGAGACGCGACCGCATCTCTTCTTTCTCTCTGCTTCTATAAGAATCCGGCAAAGTCTTGGTCAAAGAAACAGGTGTTCAAAAGTTCATCACTATTCATACTTGTTTTCTTATCAATAATTTGAATTTTATTCGATTGATTTTTGAATTGAATGTCTAAACAATCAATCTAAAAGTACTATCACAATTCTCAGATTAATTCATGTTAACGGTGTTATCTAGAGTTTCTCAACATAATAAGGTGTACAAAAAATTAAGAAGTATGATGTGAAATGAAGGGTGTAGATTGAACACTAACTCAAGACCTAAGTTTAAATACTATTGCGAAATGAACACGTTTTTTCAGATCATTTGATTTAGTTTAAATATGGAGTAGTATTCTTATGATGCATAATCATGATAATAATTGTAGGGATGAGTATATTTTTGTGGATAGAATCTGAGTCAATCCGCTGTTGATTGCGGGAAGCGGAACTGAAAGGCCTGGCGGCGGCGCTTTCCCTTCTCTCCCCCCGCCGTCGCAACGGCGCTCTCCTCTGCACTTGTATTTTACAGACACCTCACATTTCACTCCGACGGCGCTTTATAATTCCACTGGCGCGACATTTATGGCGGCGAAGAAGGCGTCGGAATCGGTGATCAGCAAGGGGTTGATGGAGGAGGTGCAGCGATGGGGCGCCATGAAGCAGACGGGGGTCAGCCTGAGGTACATGACGGAGTTCGGCTCGAGACCTACCGACCGGAATTTGCTGATCTCATCCCAATTCCTCCACAAAGAGCTCCCTATTCGGATTGCCCGGCGTGCTATCGACCTCCAAACCCTTCCCCACGGCCTCTCTCTCAAACCCGCCGTTCTCAAGGTTTGAAATCGCGCCGCGCCCTTTTTGGCTTTAGGTTATCTGTTTGCCATTAATGTGCAGTAATTTATATATTGCTCTGACTTTTAGGGTATGCTGTGATTGCTGTCAGTGTGGTCATATTCATATATTACCCATATGTATATGTCCCACCTTCTCTCCAGTCTCTGCTTTATCAATAAAATCTTGTCATTCTTGTTTGGGTTAAATATTCAGTTTGCTTCATCTTTCTCCAGTAATGGCTGCCTTTTGCCCTTCATAGTATTTTGTTTTATAAAATTACTCTAGTAAATACTGTAGGTTTCTTATAGCATCCTTGTCAAACGAATCTGCTCTTATATTGCCGAAGACCAATCGGGCATTCTAATGCTCCCTGAAGCCTAACTTTAGCCATTTTTGTCTTCTCTTCTTTTTTTTTCTTGTGTCTTTGGTAGGTAAGAGATTGGTATTTGGAGTCTTTTCGAGACCTTAGATCCTTCCCTGGCATAAAGGATAAAAACGATGAGTGGGAATTCACGCAAATGATCAAGATGATCAAGGTGAGGCACAACAACGTTGTTCCAATGATGGCTTTGGGTGTTCAACAACTTAAGAAAGATCTTAATCCTAAGGTTGTGTATGAGGATCTAAACGAAATTCACCAGTTCCTGGACCGCTTCTACATGTCAAGAATTGGGATCCGTATGCTTATTGGTTAGTTTAATACTTAAAACAAAAACTGAATACATGAAATGTCTTTTTCGTTCCCAAGAGTTATATGTCTTAGTAATGGATGAAGATTACTTGACTATTTCTTAATTCTTCCTCACACAGGACAACATGTGGCCTTGCATGACCCCAATCCTCCTCCTGATTGTATTGGCTATATACATACAAAAATGTCACCAGTTGAGGTTGCACGAAATGCTAGTGAAGATGCTCGTTCTATTTGCCTGAGAGAATATGGCAGTTCACCTGAAGTTAGCATTTACGGGGATCCCAATTTCACTTTCCCGTAAGACAATTCTTTGTGATGTTTTTCTTCATTTTCCTGGATACATTCATTGTCTTCACTGTCTTTGGTAACCACTCAGGTTTCTGTAGAGCTGTTCTATTCTATTAACCTATTAATCATCATCTAACAAAATGTCATTCTTGTCAGAAATAACTTTTATTGTACTTTTATAAATATGAATGACATGGGGAATGAAATCACACAACTCTTCTCTGCATCATTTACATAATTACGCTGTTGCTGGTTTTCATTTTTTTTATAACAGGTATGTCCCGACTCATCTACATTTGATGGTGTTCGAATTGGTCAAGAACTCCTTGCGTGCTGTCCAAGAGCGATATATGGAATCAGATAAAGTTGCACCACCCGTTCGTATAATCGTAGCCGACGGTTTGGAAGATGTTACCATCAAGGTAGGTTCCTTTTAAGTTTTAGTTCAAAGAATTTTTAATTAGAGTTTGATTTGGAAACTTGAGTTCCTTTTTCTATCATTTTTGTTGGAGGAGGCAAATTACCTTTATCTTTTTAACCCATTGCTGAATTGTTTTAATTTTCCTGCAGGTCTCAGATGAAGGGGGTGGAATACGAAGAAGTGGGCTTCCCAAAATTTTTACATATCTTTACAGCACTGCAAAGAACCCATTGGATGAGCAGTCAGATCTTGGCACAACTGATGTGGCAACTATGTCCACACTTGCTGGTTATGGATATGGGCTGCCAATAAGTCGCTTATATGCTCGCTACTTTGGTGGAGACTTGCAAATTATATCTATGGAAGGATACGGTATGTTTTAACAACACATTTCTTGTTGTTTTGCAAGTTGCAACTGACTTTGCACACGTATGGCAACAACTTCAATGTTTTTAGCTTTAACGTTTTCAAAATTAATCTGCACCATTAAAAAGTTATCAAAAATGTTAATGGTTATTGAAAACACTATTTCCAAACAAGGTCTTTAGCATTATTGGTTGCATTTTAAGTAATTTTGCCTTACTGAACAGCCATAAAAATACAAAATATATATTAAAAAAAATCAGCCCTCATAGACTTTAGAATTGAACATGCTTTACAGGGACAGATGCATACCTTCACTTGTCAAGGCTTGGAGATTCACAAGAGCCATTGCCTTGAGCAGTGCTCACATTTGGGATTTTATTCACTCAAAGCTCATTAATTTAAGCTTCTGTAAATATTGCCATTCAATGATGTTTCAACAATTTGCCAACAATGAAATACAATTTGCTGTAATTGTGAATTTATTCTTATTATTCTACCAATTGCCGTTGCTTGTATTCCCCTTTGCATCTTTTGATAATATTTTCGCGTTAAGGAGCTCGTTTCTTAACGTTATGTTTGGTTCAAGGAATTAGAAATAGAAAGAAAAAGATTAAGTTTTTTCACCTTTTCCTCACCAAAATCGAAGACATTTGGTTTTTCGACGTTGAGCCGGGGGTTTCTTTGGAAACAGCTTCTCTACTTTCGAGTAGGGGTAAGGTCTGCGTACACACACCCTCCCCAGACCCTACTTTTGTGGGATTTAACTGGGTTGTTGTTGTTGTTGTTTTCTTCACTAACCAAACACGAAATATGTTTTCTTTAGCATTTTCTTTTATTTTCTCTTTTAAATTCTTTGAACAAAAAATAGTGTGAGGGTTGAAGTTTGAAATGGTTTAAATTGTTGAAACATTAAATCTTTTGAAGGATGAAAACTGGGAAATGTTACTTTAACCCCGTGGATAACTCTATGTAAGAAATCATTGTCTATGAAATACTAGTGGAGTCGTGGTATTAAATTCGGTGTCACATGAGTCATGACACATGTGATGTGAAGGATATGAAGGGTTTATTTTTATACAAAATTAAATGCTTTTGAACCCTTTATTCTGAAAAAAAGATTTTACAATTGACTTGACATTGTTGTTTGTATACGCATTCTCTCTGTCCCAATTTAAATTGGTTATTTAATTTACGATGTTTGACTGAAGTTATTTTTAAATTATTTTATATGAAAAATGGTATAGAAATAATAAATAAAAGTTACATTTTTTTAAAAATATATTAAATGATCTACTCCCTACAACCTTAAAAATTATTCTTGTTTTGACATTTTTATTAAACAGCGACATTCTTTGATTATAATTTAATACTCTCTCCGTCCTAATTCTTTCTTCCCAGTTTGACTTTTCCCCATTTTTAATTTTTGGCTTTGACTTCAAATTTTACCCTCCTTAAAAAAGATTTTTTGAAATTTTTTTTTGCAATCATTCAAAATATAGAGTTAGAAGATAATCTATATCTTTCTATATACAATGGTAAGAGGGTTTTAGGAACAGTGTTCCCGCCCATTTGATAAGCTACAGTAGCCGCTAAATTTGGACCGCACATTGGATAAAAATATCTGGTGAAGCTTCCTTCATACTCATGTCGAAAGAGTATGAGAGAAGCTAAGCCGCTAGGTATTTCCGTCAGATCCGGCCACCTTCCTGCGTACACATCTCGAGAGAGAGAGGGAGCGTATAGTATGAACATAGTTTTTCGTCAGATCCGCCTGTTCTTTCTTCTCTTTTCGCAGCCGCTTCACCGTCTTCGATCATACAAGGGCTAAGCCATGCACCGTCGACGATCGCCATCCAATTCAATTCCAATCAGCACATCGCCGTAGCTGGAGAGAGAGCACGCCGGCGTAGGTAAGTAGCCTAGCCGCTGATTGAATGTTTTTTTCTTTCTAATTTTGAAGTTCCGATAATAATAGTTTTACCATTATCCAACTAATTCCAATTAGCAATTCTTTTTCTTTCAACTTCCTGATATGCAGATCTGACACCCATTACATTTGAATGCCATCATCAGAAGAAGGGGGTGAAGTTTACTAAGGATGGGGATTCCTGGTGGCTTTCAAATTTATTCATTCGGACAAAGGTTTTCAGATCCTTCTTCTCTGTTTTCACCTTTAAATTTAATATTTTTAATTTTGTTAAGTATTTGAAATTCGAATGAAGTTAATTGTGTTATATATTTCGACTGCCGAGTACTTTTAAGCTGCCGATTAAGTCCAACTTGCAAGGTAGCTGAGAGTGCCATTAAGCGCGTCCTATGCACAACATTTTCAAATTCATTTCTAGCAACCTCTGATGAAATATTTTAATTTTAATTTTGGGTGCAATCTTAGCAATGCAGTTTTGCTCTTCAATTGGTATTGCAGGAGGATTTTCAAGGCCAAGAAGATTGAGATATCAGACTGCGGATAGCCTCTGCCATTGCGGCTATTTGGGAATGTAGGCCTCTATTTTTCTATATTTTTGTCTTAACTTTTTATGATTCAATTCTTGATGTATAACTACACGGAAAAAAGATTAAAACATTAGCCTCACAACTTCAAAATTTAGGGTAAATTTTAGAGATAATATTTAAACAACGTTGGACAGAAATTAAAGTACGGGCTATGTTGGAACTTGAGCACTCTGATTTTAGTTTCTTCTTCGTCTTCTTTTTAAACTGTTTCATTTGGTGAATTCATATTCCTACTTACATCCAAATAAATGGACTACTTTAACTAAAACTCATTTAGATCAATAGGTACGTACTCAATATATCAGATCATGATGCAGATTCCTTTCTAAGGACATTGTAAAACCTTCTCACACAGTGACAAGAATTTGATATATTATACTTTTTCTTCTTCGAATTGCTGTTTTGAAGTTTGAGAAGTGCATTTTCACATGATTTATTTGTATGGTTGTACTGGGCATTGCCAATTAGGTTTCCAACTTTAGTTCATGTCATCAATTTTTAAAAAGTTTAATTTTTTTCTAATTGCAATGGTTAATAATTACTTTACCATAACTACTTTTGTAGATGAACTTATTTGTCTTTAACATCTCACACCGTCCTACGTAATGATGATGTGAATATGAACTGCCAATTGAAGGTCTCAAAGGCATTTTGTCAAAAGACAGGTATGGAATGAGTATTTATTGAGATATCATCTTGGTTATCCCTTTTGAATCTGTTCGAGTTTTTTTAGCGGGGAAGGCTAGATATATATAGAAGCTGTTTCCTCCTATTTTTGATTCTTGATTGGGAGGTTTTGGTTGATGTTGGGGTGCATCTAGCATAGAGTATGTTCTTTATTTTGTTGGACATAAATCCCTTAAATCCGAGTGTATGAGGAGATTTATTAAAATGCTGATCAAGATAACACTACGATTTAAGTGAGATAACAGACATAAGTGAGATAGCAGACATTAAATTGCAATATATTGATTTTGACATTATGAGGTGGTGTTAGGAGTTACGACATTAAACCAAAACTAAAAGGGCATTACAAGCAGAGGTACGAACGTTAAAATACATGAAAAGCATGGAGATTAAGCTTGCGAGAGGCCATTAATAAGCTATAGCGTCAAACATTCGTTAAGGTAAACGTTTAATCTAGGGTTTTGTTCTTGATGCCTTTTTGGATTCATTCGCCGTGAAATTTGATCTTTGTCGGTTCTTGATTTGGGATTCAAACGAAGTCTACTTTGTATCTGGTGTTGAATGGTTTGCTCTTTTATATCTGTAACTTGAATGGTTTGATCTTTATTCTTATATCTGTAACGTGAATGGTTTGCTTTTTTATTTCATTACAGGTACCATACATGTCGATGGGTTTGATATTGGAAATATTCAGCTGGATAGTTTGAGGAGACATATTGGTCTGGTCTCTCAAGATATTGTAAGTTATTACCTATTACGGAGTATAATTTATAGGTGTTTTTGTATTCTAATATTACTGCTTATTTGGATACACTTCTGGAAAGGGTGAAAACCACTTCCATAAGAGTAAAAATGCTTTACCATGTGGGAAAGATGTTTTCCAAATGTGCTTTTCGATAAAGCTTTTGAAAACACTTATGAAGCTGCATTGACAAACACAGTACTATTTTTAGTAAGAATGTTTTAGTTAAACTTCATTGAGGTTCCATTTGGCAGCTCTTATCAGCTTATTTTGCTAATCAGCACAGTAAGCCATTTTTTACTTATTTTGTTGAAATGAATATATAGATTAACAAATGTTTCCAGAAAATTTATCTTCTAATGCCAATGCGCATGCCCCCAGGTACAATCTGAGCCCGAACTTGCAATTGTGGACTCTCATGACGGTATGCACCAGGTGGTTTGTCCCCTCTGAATTCAGCCATTTCCATGTTTTTTAAAAAAACCGTTTTCCATGTTTTGTTATGCATCAAAAACAATTGATATGTGATATTTCCTTATTGTGACAAAAATCTATTTTATTCTGATAAGACATCAAGCATTCTGTTTCACTACTTTTTATCCTATCATCAACAGCAGCAGCATCACCTTATTCCCAATTAGACATGTCACTGAAATGAAATTAAGTGTCCAATTAGTTTATAAGAAAATGGACTTAATCACAACGTCGTATGGGTTGCTGAATGTATCAATTGGGATTTTGGGGTGAGGGGGGTGGTCATCTCTATTCTTTGTGTGTGAGTGTGTGCACTTTTTTCTGCAGCATTTATGTAAACTTTCATGGTTGTAGGATAACCTTACCTCAGAGGATATGACCCTGAGTGGATATTATGGAGCACAACAGAACGTGCAAGGACTGGTAGGTTGCTGCATATACTGATAACTAGCCCCTGATGTTTACTTTTAAATTTTGTGATTGAAGCATATGTTCGCATTTAGCAGTAGGGCTGAACAAAAAAAACTGGCTGAAACAGAAGCGGTGAAAACCAAACTGCTCAAAAGCAATTTTGACTTGTGCTGATGAGTGCTGATTTACCTGTAGAAGGTTCAGTTTGCTGTTTGGGGTTTATGCATTTTAACCAACTTAAGCCGACAGAAACCAAGGAAAACATGCAAAACCAACCAAAACCGACACAAACTTGCCAAAAATAACCAAACCAGAATCAACTTGAGAGCATTTTTATAGCCAAAGGAGGAGGAGCTTGGACAGTGAGTGTGCCATTGCAGCAGGTAGGATGAAATTATTTGTTCAATAATTCTTTTGTTACAGTGAGATTCTTTACATCAATGGAAACAAAGAATAATGCTTTGTGAGACCTCTTTTTTTATTCTCCTTTTTTAATACCCTGCTTTAGCTCAAGGGGGTTATTTATTGTCTATGCCAATTTTCCCTATAAATATTCCCATGTTTCATTTTTTGTAAAATGATTGTACTTGTGCTTTGGTGTATCAATGAAAATGATTTGTCTATATTTCATAATAAAATATATCATATTTATGTGCGTGTAATTACAATGTCTCACAATTACAGATACTCTGTAATATACAATAGGATACAATTTACATTAGATGTTGGTAGGGTCATTAACCAATATTGGGAGTGTACCCACTTAAAGTAATAAATTATCTTTTCTCAATTCTCATGTTGACTGCCCAAATATGTTTAGAAAGAAAGATTTTACTCCATAATTGTAGCATTTTAATGCCTAACCAACCTACCGCCTTTAGAGTGCAAAATTGTGTCCCAACGAAGAAGGGGTCTTCGCTCCTATTTTGCACTGGACGAAGGTGTGGGGTGCGTTGTAGAGATAGGAATCATGAAATTTTTGATGGGAAAACCTAGGTATCCGATGTCAGAATATGACATCAAAATTTAATGTCAAAAACTATAATGTAATTTTTATTTTTAAAATAATACTCCAGGTAAAGTTGGTGCCTGACTCTGCAGATTTTATGTCAGGTCATATTAAAGGAATAGATTCACTGAATCAAGATATTTAATGAGTAGATTGATTGTCGAATTATATATACTACTTATACTCCAAATATTTCATACCTCTCATTCCAATTCGGTCCATTTTCAAAAAAAAATATCTCAAAACACTTAAGAGTATGTGGAATGCGCTTGCCGAGATTAACAATTATCGAACCACTTGGATGCTTATGCTACGAGCTGTTCGTGTTTTTATTATTTGATTATATGTTATTATTGTTATTTAATTTTATCATTTTCTTTTATCAATGCTTTTCCTAATTATATTGTTTATAATTAGGCCGTGCAACGCACGGGTACGAGTCTATTATATACAATGATAGGAGCCATAAATGAACAGTATTCCCGCCCAATTTTTTGGGCCGGGTTATTGTTTAATGGGCTGGGTTTAAAATGTGGGCTGAGGCCTATTACTGCTGCTGTCCCTATTATTGGTGAACTATATGCGGAGTAAAAAGAAAAAAATTCCAGCCAGCGTATCATGTACGCTTCTTTGCCAGAGTATTCTGTAAGCTTCTCCAAAAAGGTAATCCCTTCCCTATCGAGATCTACGCCAGCTTCTATCTCATGTGCTCTATACGCTACACCTTATCTTCGATTCTAGCGACTGGTTTTGACCCTTCTTCCGCCATGGACAACACGGATTCGAACGGAGGAGACGACAACGCCGGCTAACCTTCTACCCTAGGCTGGCTGGATTCTGGCGGCACGGAGGAGCTTTGCCTGCAAATTGCATCTACAATGCATCAAATCGTGCAATAGATATATCAAAATAGCTGCTCCAATGCTCCTTCCATTAGAATTCGATCGGAAGAGGTATGCGATGAAAGAGAAGTCAAGAGCTCAACTATATGAGTTTCTGTGATGGAATATTTTAAACAAATCTTTTTTTATGCGGCATCAATTGCATAATCTTTTATATTCTGCAGCTTCAAACATTCAATTGCAAATTTTTGGGCTAGGTTAGTATTTAGATCTTAGATATTGTGCAGAAAAAATTTTGGTTGAAGCATGGGTGTACGGTATATAGACAAGCATGGGTAAGAGAATCTCTATTTCAATATCCCACTTTCTTCATCTCCATTTAACGCAATGTCAATTTAGATGCTCTTTTTTTGTCTAAGGCAATTAAATTAAAATAGTAATTTAAATTCCATTAGGGTTGTAGTATTGAATGTTTCACTGGTAACAGCTTAGACCAGTGGTCTTTATTCTCAAGAGTAGTCTTTATTGTATTATGAACTTTTTCTCAGATAGCATGTTTAATCTATCACAGAGACGATATTTATAGCAAAATTGGTTGGAAATGCTATTTGGAAGGAAGAGCTACATGAGTTGCTGGTCTAAAATTAGTTCCAGGTATTTTGTTTCTTATTTTTTGAGATCTTAAAATTGTTAAAATTTGTTTTCAAAGTATTCATGATTTAGTTTTATGTTTGGATTTGATTGAATTATTTGAAACTTTTGTAAGATAGTTTGGCTATTCTTTTGTAGGGTGACAGAGAGCTCATTCAAAAAAGAAATGATACAAAAATTAAAATACCATTTCTTTTTCATTTCATGACTAAATATAATTTGTTACCTTATGTGTTTGATGAAATTCCTCAACGAAGCTTCTAGGAGTGGGAGAAGCGTGAGTTTTTATTCTTTTTACATTAAATAAAGATGTGAATCAACATAGACGTGGTGGCTGGTGTCCTCTTCGACCAGAGTCCGCCGCAAGGTTCTTCTGGATCTAGGGTTTCATCCGATCGATGGTCTCTATGCCCTTTGAGTTAGCGACCGGTAAGTTTTTTTCTTGAATTCAAATGTTTTATTTATCCATTTTTTTCTTGAATTCAAAAGTTTTTCCCCTATTCATTTTTATTTATCTGATTTCTTATTTAAAAAATCTCATTCAGTTTTGTTTTTAATTTCACTCGGTGGTTGTTTTTTTTTTCTTCTAAAATTAGTATAAATTGTTCTATGGGTTACAGATTCTTTTTTGTTGGTGGGATAAAGAAGTGGATATGAAGGTTATACCGGGTTTGTTGTTGATTGTTCCTTCTTCCATTATGTGTTTTTTATGATATGAAATGTCTGATATTCAATATTTGTTTTTTTGGTGTTTTGATTAATATTTTGGTTCTTTTTCATTTTGGCAATTATCTGGCAATTCAGATTATTTTATCTGGTTTTAGTTAAAGACTCAACTTTAGGGGTGTATGCCACCTACCACATTGAGGATCTTGGTTTATCAGATTTAAAATTGAATACCATTTTGTTCTATTTATACTTGCAGATATTTAGAGGTAGTGAAAGTTTTTTATTTTTGTTGGACAATAGCTTCGAATTTAGTCTCTAAAGTTGTTTTTTAATTTAAATTTAAAATTAAAATTTTTAAATTAAATGTGATAATTATTTACTATAATGTCCTTTCTAATATCACAAATTGTTTTAAATGATCATTTGAAGATTGGAGAAAGGCAACATTGATGCTTGAAGAAACCCAAGGTTGAAAGATCCATTAAAAAAAGGTTAGTAGACGATTTCGTTAGAGTGCCATCAAAGTAGAGAGCCATTGACCTGCTATTCCTTGTATAACAAAATGCCTTGGAGCTTTTTTTTTGCCAATATTTTATGGTGGAGCTTTTTAGAGTGTGTCCAAACTTTTTAGCTGTATTTGAATCAATTGAATGTTGCATTTTGTTTTTAATATTCAGTTGTTGAAGGCATGCATTGTTTCATGTTTGGGATTGTTTAGTTATTAAACGTTGGAATAAAATTATCATCTTTTACAATATAAGATAGTTTCTAATGTTTTTGAGTTATGATATTTTTGGTGTTATAAGCATATAATAATTATTCATAGATAGGAGACAAAGCTACAAGAATCAAAGATAAGATGTGCGTACAAAGAATTTCCCGTCTAATAATATGTATTAATAAAAGCAAAGACAAATCTATTAAACATGTAAGACTATTTTTAATTTGGAGTGACGATAGCAAACTTGCAAATGTTGAATACAAACAAGTGTTACAAAACATTTAGGGGGGTGTATTCAATTAGAATTTTATTGGATTTTTTTAGATTTCAAAAAATTAGTGGATTTGAAAATTTTGTAGTCATGTAGAGTTTGGTTGATTTTTTATAGAATCCATGTAAAGTTTGAAAAATTTGTAGAATCCATGTAGAATTTGAAATAATCAAAAATATGTGGGTAGAATTTTTGCACTTCTCCGTTCGGCCACTGACCCACCCATTTAATCCAAATTTTATCGAGAGTATAAATTCAATCTGCATGACCCGCCCATTTAATCCAAATTTTGTGCTTCAATTCTAAGCTCTAAATCATCATCAAAAAGGATAACTGTGGGACGGAGTTTCCAGATCTGGTTGGAAAGAATGGTAGTTTCATAATTGTTCGGCCACTAACACCTCAAGGAAATTTACGCATTGAATACATGTATAATAGTTCACAAAATCAGACCTAAGAATAAAAATCCGTAGAAAGAGTGTAGTCATAGAAATCCGCCGCCATGTTCTTCACCCCTGCTGTCAACACGACTGATTTAAATAAAAAAGGCCCATATTATGAGAGCACTACTGTGTAGCCATAGAAATCAGTCGCCAGTGAGGACAGGGCCAGGGAGCACGACTGAGAAGAGATTTTTAGGAGAGCATTTTTTGAGTGAAAATCCAACAAAATCCATAGAGTATTAAAACTCATAGATTTTTGAATACCTCAAAATTTTTAAAGATTCTTGAAAATCCGAGTTGAATATTTCAATATTTTTGAAGACTTTGAAAAATCTCTATTGAAATACCTTAAGATTTTTAAAGATTTTTGAAAATCTAGATTTAACGCATTCAGATTTTTAAAATCTAAAAAAATCCAACAGACTCCAAATTCAATGCACCCCCCCTTAAGCTTTGTTTATTTTTTTCATTCCATTCAAGTTATTCTTATATTTAATTATATTATAGCAAAAAAAATTCCCAATTAGAATCTATAAGGTGTCTGAAATATATAAAATATTTATTTTATAAATTTTCATAATTATTAATTTTTAAATAAATCATTGGTCGTGCATCTACGGTCCTTGCTGTACAATACTTTATTTTGGGCAATTTTAATAAAATTTGTTATCTTTTGATTTTTGTATCATTTTATGTTATTCCAAACCAAGATTAAATATAAATAATTTTATAGCCCGTGCATCGCACGGGTACGAGTCTAGTTGGTGTAAATACATGAGAGTGTTAATGTCATTTGTCATCTTTTTTTTCTAATGGGAAGGTAGTTTTAGGACGGAGAAAAAGGGGAAGTGGGAAGAAAGTTTTAGGACAGAGGGAGTACTTTAATTAAAAGTAGTAGAATACTTGACCTAAAAATGGGCGGGAAAATTGGATGAAAATGTTGTGAATTTATCAAATGTTCTCCATTATATTATTTGTTCCAAAGAGAATTTCTTGTTCATTATTTATTGAATCAAACTTGGACATATTTCTTTATCTATTTCTATCTCTAATTTGATAAGTTAACAAAGTAGGACACAATTACATACCATGTACGTAGCAGAATATAAAGTACCACCTCCGTCCAAGTGTTTTTGTCCAGTTTGATTTTTTCGAGTCAAACTGGATAAACTTTGACTTTTAATTTTTGTCAATTTGTATTGTATATTAGTATAATAAAATAAAAATAGTAAAATTTGTACTAAATAGCACTAAAATATATGTACTTTCTAAATGTAGCACTTAAATTTTTTAATTCCTAAATAGTACTTGAATAATGTCTAGTGGCAGGAATAATGTCTAGTGGCACTTAAATTTTTTAATTCCTAATTTTTGAATGGACCTAAAGTTCATCATGGATGTTAATATATGCTAAATAGGTATTTTTAAGTGTTGAAATAATTAATTTTAAAATAATAAAAAAATATGTGTGAAGGTCCATGTACACTGTAAGTGCACCATAACTCAAATATAAAATAAGGCATGTGTTTAAAAAATTTTTGACACATTATTGGGTGATTTTAGCAACTTGAAGCCATAGAGTCTTACGCAAAAAGGGAAAAGCCTCTCAATGGCACATGATACTCTCATTCATGTTACCTTTCAACCCAGAGTTCTATCTCACTTACTTAATATTATGCACGTTTTCTTCACCTGATCTGAATGGTTCTAATCTTATTTGAATAAGTTTTGATCTGATCTGATATAATCTAATATGAATAAAGTTATATATAAAACTATTTGATCTAATTCAAATAAGAAACAATAATAAGTAATAAAAATAAGTTGAAGAGAATATG
The DNA here is from genome assembly GCA_900332095.2 of Cuscuta campestris. Taxonomy (NCBI): domain Eukaryota; kingdom Viridiplantae; phylum Streptophyta; class Magnoliopsida; order Solanales; family Convolvulaceae; genus Cuscuta; species Cuscuta campestris. Next base: position 1,355,329 of record OOIL02000450.1, on the reverse strand, counting down.
ACCTTAGATTTGTTTTTCAGGCATACAACCGATGTATATGAAGAAATTTTTTGCTTGTTAGATGGGTTTGCCTTGCTTTTATACTAAAAATCTACTTCTTTGGTCTCATAAAACTTTTCAAAGATGAAAAATACGTCTATCCTACATATCATATCTTACTTTATTATAAACTAAGAAAAAAATAAAAAAATAATATCAAAATTAAACATACTTAAGACGTACTCCCTCTGTCCACCATAGATCTTCCCAGACACTATTCACAAGGTCAAATTTTACTCACTTTGTTTGTTCAATTTTACTAGTCATTTCATAAAATAATATAGTCTTGTCACCTCTAGTTTTGTAGAACTTTTCATGTAGTTTATTTCTATATAAATTTTATTTTAAAATTTTACTCCTATAATCAATTAAATTGAATTGAAAATAAAGTCAGTCAAGCCCCGTAACGCGTAATAGGAAGATCATACATGGACGGAGGGAGTATTTTTTTCGTTTTTAAAAAGTTTTATGGAACAAAAAAATAAAATGTATGCGTCCAATCGTGCATGTGTGGATGTGTGGAGTACATGGAGTACAAGTACCTTGCATGTGTAAAGTTTTCTTCTTTTGAAATTGAACTTTACATGGAGTACATGTACCTTGACTCCATGTACTTTAAAAAAGTAAAATTTGCACTAAATAGAACTAAAACATATTGACTTTCTCAATGTAGGACTTAAACTTTTTTATTCCTTAAATATGACTTAATAATGATCTCGTTGGAGGAATAATGTCCAGTAATGATGGACATTTACTTGAATAATGACTACTTGATAATGATCAAAAGTCCTACATTGGGAAATAAAAACATATGGTCCTATATTGGGAAAGTCATTATGTTTTAGTCCTATTTAGGTAAATTTCTCTTTAAAAAATTGAAGAATAATTACAAAGTTGAATAAATTTTGTTTAATTTCGTGTGTCGTAAGGGTAAAAGTGCTAGTTTGAGTATATATTCGAGATAAATATAGAAGTATTATTCTCTCCAATGCACAAAACCTTTTCGCTTACATTGTTTATTTGTACCAAAAAAATATTTCAATTTGGGTTAAATGGACAAAATTTCTCCTAATACAATTTTTTTTCAAATCTAACCTAACCCAACTCTTCCTATGCCCTTCAGCCCTTCCCATCCCGACACTTCTCAAACCTAATTGTCCACTTTGTCAAACTTCTAGGACTTCCTCTCCCAAAAGTCAAAACCAAAAAATTTTGTGTGACGAAAGAATTTTACAAGAGGTTTAAAAAAGGGAAATTTACGTAAATAGCAATAAAACATAATGACTTTCTTTAAATAGCATCACATATGTTTTTTCATTATCTATTAATCATTATTCAGGTAAAATATTGGTTATCACTGGACATTAAGGACATTATGAAGTGCTATTTAGGGAATAAATAATTTAAATGCTATTTAAAGAAATGATTTAAGTTTTAGTGCTATTTAGTGCAAATATTTCTCTAAAAAATCAATGCAAATATTAATTTTTACAATTTTATAAAATTTTGCCAACCATTAGTAGACTGTAACTATATCCTTCTCTAATCCACAACAAAGTTGATATCATCAATGGTTCAATCACTATCAACCACTACTCTATATTTAATTAGTAGCCTCTCCATTTTTTACTTCCTACCTTAATGGAGATCCATGCACATCCTCCCTACACCACCCTATAAGAAGACCAAGTCAACAACCTCATACCCAATAATTATTATTTTTACATTCATTTTATTTTTTTAAAGGTATATATTCCTTAGAGATAGTAATAATAATAATAGGTTTTTCAAAACAAAAAAAAAGTAATAATAATATAAAGGTTAAAAAATAGTAAAAATAATAAAAACAAAAACATGCACGGTGGCATACTCATGAGAGCTTCTCTCCTCCTCCTCCTCATTGTGGTGGCGCCGACGGTGGGCGTCGTCGGTAGAGCCGCGGAAAATTATCACGACGACGGCGAAAGACTCTCCACGAGCTCAAAGCTTTTGAGCGGCCTTACTGAGGCCGCCGTGAATAATCCAGCAATGAACTTGCTGGATCCTCTCGGGATAGCCAAGACGAACCGAGAGATCGTTAGGAGCGCGCTCCGGTTCTCGCGCCCAAAGGACTACATCGAGGGCGCCATCCGCATTTCTCTGCAACAGTTTAAGGGCGTGATCAACGGCGTGGTGGATTTGGCGGAGAAAACGGACGACTCTCTCAACCGAATGGCGGTGGAGGATTGCCGCGAGTTGATGAACTACGCCATTGACGAGTTGCAGGACTCGATGACCTCGGTGGATGATTGCCCACTCATGTCTCTCGGCCAACGGTTATCGGACTTGATGAACTGGCTGAGCGCCGTCCTGTCGTATTCCAACACGTGCATCGATGGGTTCACGAAGCCCGGTCTTCAGTCTGCCATCAGCGGCATACTCAAGACCTGCATCGCCCAGACCGGTCAAGCGCTTTCGGTCGTCTCTCTCATTCCTCAGATTCTCACCGGCTTGAACAACAACCACAACCCATCACTCCCCGGTGGCCAGACCGTGTATCCGGCTCCCAGCGCCAACGATGCTTCTAATGGCGCGGGGACCACAACAACCGCGTCATCAGAAGGTGGTGGGGCCTCTGGAGCCACGACATCACAAAATGGTGGCGCGACCACTACAGCCGCGTCATCAAAAAATGGCGGCGCTTCTAGTGACGCGGCCAACGCAGCCGCGTCATCAGAAGGTGGTGGGGCCTCTGGTGGCGCGTCATCAGAAAATGGTGGCGCGACCACTACAACCGCGTCATCGAAAAATGGTGGCGCTTCTAGTGAAGCGGCCAACGGAGCCGCGCCATCAGAAAATGTTGACTCTTCGTCGTTTTCCTCCTCGAGTGAAGAGGCGAGCGCGGCTAACAATGCAAATTCTTTCTCATCCTCCTCCTCCTCCACTGGGGTCGACCCGACCTCGGTGGGGAGCGGGAGAACGCTCAAGGGGGTCCACTTCCCGGCGTGGATGAAGAAATCAGACAGGAAATTATTGGTGTCCAGGCAAAGAGGAGGGGGGGAAAGAGCGCGCGTCGGCAGCGCGAACGTGCAGCCGAACGCGGTGGTGGCACAAGACGGAAGCGGACAATACAAAACCATAACGGAAGCTATCAACGCTTATAATCCACCGGCGAACGCGGCAGGGAACGGGACGAGACACGTGATCTACGTGAAAGCCGGAGTTTACGATGAGTACGTTTTGATTACGAGGAAACAAACCAATATATTCATGTACGGCGACGGCCCGACGAAGACCATTGTCACCGGAAAGAAATGCAACCGTGACGGCGTTTCCACCTTCCGAACCGCCCCTTTCGGTAAGTTCATTTTTCTTTCTTTAATTTAACAAACCAATATATTCATGTAGATACTTTGTTGATATTATAAAAAATACTTCATATAATATTTTAAAATCACATTTCAAAGTTAATGAAATGATATTTAAATAATATTGTGACACGATACAAATTTTCTAATTTTGTGATCAAAGTTAAAAAATTTTGACCAAAAAAAACCATACTATAATATTGGGTGAATGAATGCAGCGGTGGTGGGGAATGGATTCATATGCAAATCAATGGGGTTTCGGAACACGGCGGGGCCGGAGGGGCACCAGGCGGTGGCGCTGAGGGTGCAATCCGACATGTCGGCGTTCTACAACTGCAGAATGGACGGGTACCAGGACACCCTCTACACCCAGACCCACCGCCAGTTCTACAGCAACTGCGTCATCACCGGCACCGTCGACTTCATCTTCGGGGACGCGGCGGCGGTCATCCAGAACTCCGTCATCGTGGTGCGGCGGCCCATGGACAACCAGCAGAACAGCGTGACGGCCCACGGGCGGACCCACAACGCGGAGCCCACCGGGCTGGTCATCCAGAACTGCCAGATCATCGCCGAGGACGCCCTCGAGGCGAACAAGACGGAGATCCCGTCCTACTTGGGCCGCCCGTGGAAGCCGTACTCGAGGACCGTGATCCTTCATTCGACCATGGGTGATTTCATCCGGCCCGAGGGGTGGATGCCGTGGGCCGGGGACTTCGGGCTGGACACTTGTGATTATAGGGAGTTCGGGAACCGGGGCCCGGGTGCGGACACGACCCGGAGGGTGACGTGGAAGGGGTACCATGCATTGACCAATGCTAATGACGCCATGAGGTTCACGGTGGAACGGTTCATTCAGGGGAACCACTGGCTTCCGGCAACCGGAGCACCGTACTTCCTCGGCCTGAAATCCATCCAATGATTCGGATTTCCCGACGAACATCCGAGACAACGATGAGTTGCCCGATGTCATGTCTCTAGTAGTATCCGAAAGTGTTCTCTTTTTTTTTCTTTTCTTTTCTCATGTTTTATCTTAGCAAACAGCAAAAATGTACAATTGTATGTGCAGTTTTGTAAAAACATCTTTTAGTTAGAAAATGCAGCTCTGAAGAATTATTTTGCTGCTCTTAGGCCTCTTTACTTCTGCAAAAAATATTACCATATTATTTTGTTATTTTACTTGTATTGAGTTTACTTGTGTCAAATCAATGTCATTTAAGCCCTATAATTATAAATTCTCCTAAACAGACAAAAGAGATTTTAACCACTCCAAGTTCTCAGTGATCAGTTAAAGCTACATTTAAAAGCAAAAAAACACCATTCTAAGTTCTAATAGTATGGTGGAAAAAAAAAAAGAAAAGCAGAAAAAGGGATTTGCTTCTCACCTCTCATGGATTTTATGAGCTGTTTATAAACTGAGCCATCTCTATACTTTCAAGCAGTCGACTTCAACCCCGCCAAACAGAAAGGAGAAAATCAAACAATAAGCAAATGCAGCATCCAGCTCGCTAATCAGCAGCCATGAATGGGTCCGTTTCACCAAGTTCAGCAACCAAAGGTTCCAAATCTTCAGAGTTTTCATCATCGGGAGCAAAATAGGTAGGAAAGGGGAGGATGGATCTATCAGGTTTCTTGAAATTTGCATCTTTTATAAAAACGAAGTTCCCTTCAGCACCCGGAACCTGAAAAGCATGAACAACAAATATTAAGGCCATGCTGACAAGAACTGTGGATTCGCTATGGTACATACACAATTTTTTTTATCAACAAATTTTCATCTGTTTTCTTTGGACCTAGATAATGAAGGCCATGTTCAAATCAGTTTTGCGGAAATAATTAACTGAACCGATTATTTCCCATGAGGCAAGAAACCACTTTAGTTTTGAAACCCTCTACTGAGAAATAAGTTCAATCACATTTGTACAAGTATGCAGTAGATATCACCAACATTCAGATAAAGGACAGCATTAAAAAGTAACTCTGTATAATCATATGGCTATGGCTTTTGGGATATGGGTTCAAATCTGGCATTGGTCTTTAGTGTTTTTTTTTGTTTAGGTTTCAGCCTAAACTGTTCGTTTTAGCTTTTGGTTATAGGATTGGCTACTGCAGCCCTTGGCAAGGATTTTCGGTGTTTCTACTTAGGTTTTTAGTTTTAGGGTGTAGACTCTTTCATTTTTCCTGAGGGGCCTTGGCTTGGTCCTCCCCTCTTGTAGTTTGCTTTATCTTGTTTTTTCAATAAAAATGTTTTTTCTTTTTAAAAAAAGTTACTCTGTATAACTAGTTTATGAACACTTTAGAAAAGGGTTGGAGATGTAGAAACACGTACTTGACCTCTAACCCACATCAAGTTTCTTGCAGGATCAATTTTGTAAACCCAAACATTTTTAACCGTCCTTTGCGCTCCACCCATCCGACCAGGCATCTTTCTTCCTTTAAACACCTGTCCGAAAAGACACAGGAAAATAAGCAAATTGCATAAACAAGTGTCTGAACAGATATAAAAACTGAAGAGCATGAATATTCAAATAGCACAACAAAATGTGATGCTATAATGCAAAAGCCCATTAGATAAGGTTTCTTGTCCTATATGACCATAAACAATTTGATTCTAGAGTATCTCATGATTTACATCCTTTTGGCCTTGCAGTATGAACAAAAATATTCTGTGTAGAGCGATCTTGCATGATCCATAAACACAATGAAATGCCACCTCCATCCAAATAGTATATAGATCTGACTCAGCACTCATTAGAAAAACAAAATTTTGTTGTTGAGATTCATTCAAAATGAAGATAAAATATCAACCCTGCAATTTTATCCTTAAAAGGAAAGAAGAACCTTATTTGCGGACTGAAGAAAAAGGAAAAAAGAACCTTTTTTGGTACATAGAGAGTATATTTAAATCCAACTTTCACTTATATGCCTTGAAATAAGGTTCCGCAGTTATTAATAAAGGTGAAAGTGTGTGGTTGAGTTTTGGGACCCAAAAAATGGAAATATGAAACCATTTTTATGGAGCAATGAGAGTATTTGTAAGAACCTTTATCAACTAGAATAGAAATTACCCATCAAGGTCTGCTCACAAGTCACAACCTTAATTGTGCTAGTGCAGTAAAGACATAATATGGGTAGGCTGCTTGACCACTTCTATGCAGTTGCACCCTCTGTCCCCAAAAAATTACATTTTCCATTTTAGGCTACCCCGAATCTTTATTTCTGTTTATTCGAGAAAATATTTGCATAATTGATATTGTTTTCTTTTTTAAAGAAACCACAAATACACAATTGCATTTTCTTAATAAGCATGTGAAGTCAAAATTTAAATAAAAAAAGCTACATTGAATTTAGTAACAATTAAGCAAAACAACAAATTGTGGTAAGACAAAAAATATTAAGAGTTAGTACATTTTTTAGTGCTATTGACTCGATTACAATCTGTCTCAACCTAATGACGCACAATGAGCCAATGTCTCCGGCTCCCCGGGTCGAACCATGGTGAACTTTACCATGAATCTTGGAAAGTGGACTTCCTACCACTCAGGTCAAGGGAGAAGTTCCTAGTGTTAGTACATTAATACTCCGTATTATTTAAAAATTTAACAACTATGTTACAATTTGGAACTAACACAAACAAAAAGCAACAAAAAAATCCAAAAGAAGCCAGCTTGAGGTACTGGCTCTAGTGAGCATTTGGCATTTGCAGTGAACTTGGGTGAATGCATAGGCAGATCCATGTTATGTATAATTGAGTTGGGAGGTTTTTCTGATATGTGTACTTAGCTCCCAGCAAAAATATATTTGTGCCCTCAATTGATTTGGGAATTTCTATTGCGCCTCAATCTAATCTTCCATATTAAACCCCAGCTCGCTTCCCTACTCTCCTCTTATACGCCATTTGTTGTTATCTACGAGAGAGTGAAACAATTAAACAAAACCACTTCTCAAGTCTTAACTCCTGCACAATAGATGGGACAAACGAACAAGCAAGCAAGTTGTTGAAATGAGCAGGCCACTGGCAAAATCCACATCGGGAAGTTGTTGAAATGAGCAGGCCATTTAGGTGACTATACTTTTGCTCCTCGAGCGTGGTTGGGGTGACCATATGTAGCCTCATTTCCAACGTGGATTTCACCAGCAGCCTGCTCGTTTCCAGCAACTCGCTTGTTCATCCCAGCTAGTGTAAATAAAACCACTTCTCAAGTCTTCACTCCTGCATAGTGCACATTAGCTGGGACGAACAAGCAAGTTGCTGGAAACGAGCAGGCTGCTGGCGAAATCCATGTTGGAAATGAGGCTACATGTGGTCACCCCAACCACGCTCGAGGAGCAAAACTGCAAAACACGTGGTAAAATGTGCCCTCAGTAAAATTTTGATCTGAAGCCCTCTGTGTGTGGGTGTGCAGTGAGATGGGAGATCACCACTTGAGGGAAATATGGAAATACCATTTGATAATGTCTTGCATCTTGCAGTAGGTGTTGGTTTTTATGGGGTGGCTAGAGTGCAAATGCGCGAGCCGCGAGTAAACTATCCCAGCAACAACAAACCGAGTTAGAGGTGGGTGTATGCAAACAAAAATACCTCGCTCCTACTTAGGAAAGGTGGTTCTTTCCAAAAGACCCATCCACAAACACAATAGACAAATGTTAGTACAGTATAACAGATAAAAGGAAATGAAAAGGATAAACGGTAAACCAAACAAACATCTAACTATGCCTGAAGACCCTACACACATAGAGAACCATCCCTGTCTTGACCTACCCTACAATTGTAACCTCGGCTGCCAAGTGCTCATATATGGAGGGTTATATTCTAAGTCAGCTCTCGCAGCCGCAACACCCCTCTAATCACTCTCGAAGCTGTAAGCTATCCCAAAAAGGGTCCATAAAGAAAATGAGATAACTATGTTGGGGATAACGTCATTCAAGTAGTAAATTTGAGTCCAAAGATGTGATCTTTTAAATTTAAATACTATCCAGAAAACATGAAAGATGCTTCATGTTTATTAAAAACAGAGAAACAGATGCTAATTGCTAAAACAAAAGGAACAATGTAAAAGGATGTGACCAACCTTTCCAGGGGCATCTCTCTGACCAGTAGACCCAATACTCCGATGCGATAATGATGCACCATGACTTGCAGGCATACCCTTCATACCATGTCTTTTCATTCCACCCTAAAAATTGAGAACACGAAAGAAAATACATTTTTATAATTCTGAACAATTTAATAACTGGTCTTGAATAAATAAGTGAGGCATAGGAAGAATATTTTTTAAGATAACTAGGCAAACAAACTACACTACACAATATTTTTTTAAGGGTATAAGTAATATAAACTAAAAGATGGAGATATCCCATTTGGTTATCATTTTAGAAATATTAGTTCTGTTTTACAAAAGATGGAGAATTGGATGGAGATGTTAAACACCAACTCACCGAGTAAATGCAAGTTGGTTGAAGAAAAGAAGTACCTTTGAAATAAGGGGATAATTATACAAAACGACAATTCCCAACACTGTTTCATGCTTGTATGGTGCAAAATGTTTGGTTTCTAAAGAGTGTCACATTATGAAAATTAAGATAACTAAAATGTGTTTATTATGGTGGATGTGAGAGCACAAGTGAAATCATCCAAAAGAAGGTAGAAGTGTCATCTATTGAATATATATTTAGAGAGAATTGATTGAAACGATTAGGACATATAAAACAAGATGACCTAGTTACTGTGGCTGATTGCAAGTTACTTGTGATAAGGCTCAGTTCTTCTTGTAGTTCTAAAGCAAACAGTTATACTCTTAATTATAATGCACGAAACAGAATCAGGGACGGCCACATGCCACAAGAATGAGGTAAATTTAGCTTCAAGATGGAGGACAACAGCTTTAATAAAGATCAAGTACAAAATCTGGATAAAAATAATCATTTACCGCAAACCCTTTGCCTCTCGTAATGCCAGTGACATCAACAAACTGACCGGGAACAAAATGGCGAACTCCAATGGAAGTGCCAACAGGAAGAAGTGCATCCTCAGAGACAGGGAACTCTTTTAATTTTCTTTTCATGGGCACACCTTGAGCTCTAAAGTGACCTACTTCAGGCTTGGTCAAGTGCTTCTCCTTTTTATGGCTGCATCCAATCTAGTAAGACAATCAATTAACAAAAATAAAGTAAAACAGCAAAACAGCCAATCCAACTCAACTGACCCTGTCTCTAGAGGAGTATCAAATGGGTCTAACTACTTTAAACTCACTAATGGATAATTAGCATTTTGGAAAAGCTGTCAGTGGTATCCTTTAGATTTAGTGTTTGTTTTGAAGATAACCCGCACCTTTAAAAAACAATTCAAAGTTTAACCTTCACCATTATGAAATTATCCAAAAAAATCTAAGGCTAATGACAAAGGCAGTTGGGCCTGATAGAGCGAACCTGAAGGGCAGAGAATCCTTCCTTCTCGGGCGTTTTAACCTGGGAAACAATGTTATCCTCCAGCCAGAGAACAGTGATGGGAACCCGAGCGCCCCACTTGTCCCATAGGGCGGTCATTCCACATTTGACGGCGATAGCGCCGGTGCGCTTCGATTGGCTGGTCATGACTCGGGGCTTCGCCTCAATTATCCGATTGGATACCTCCTCGGCCTCGACAGCATCGGTGCTCAAAGCCCTCCATGGCTGCTGCGCCGGGGAAGCTGGAGTGACTGCGGCCGTCCTTTGAACGATCGAGAAAAGCCGGAGACGAGAAATGAGACCTCTCGAAGCCGCCGACATAATAGCGATAGTTGGTCGATTCAGTGATTCTTTCTTCCGATTCCGACTGGATTGAAGTATTACAGATGCATTGATTTCGTGGTGCAATCAAATCCTGTAACACTGTGGGGAAAGTCGGGATGCCGGAGGCGGGAGTGACGAAACCGACGGCGAGGGGATATGGCGTAGGGTTTTAGACGTTACAGTGGAGGAGGAAGTAAGTTCCAAGGACCTCCAAGGACCCCTCCAATGCGGTAGTCGCATACTGGCTGCAAAACCCCCAATTTTTGATCCAATTTCGAATTTAGGGTTTTTTCGAGTAGAAAAATTCAGATTCGAGAAGTTACAGGTCAAATTAGACAAAATGGTTTGGATATTATTGATCCTCGTCTCAAGACGAAGAGAATGACATTGGTCCCGCCGGAATCGGAAAAAGTTCATTTTCCGACGACTTTGACCGGCGGGCGGCGGCGGCGGGGCGTGGAAGAAAAGAAAAGAAGAAATGGGGTCAAATTGAAAATTTTAAAATATATAAAATTCGAATTTGGCCCTAATGACCGGAAGTTAACCTAGAAACGGGCTAATGGCTCATTAGTGAAAGGATTGTGTAAGTTCAGGGATTTTTGTGAAAGGATTTGAAGTTCAAGTACCACTTCGAAATTCCAGCTAAAGTTCAGGTACCATTTGTGAAATTTACCCCATTATTAGCTACACGAAAACTTGTGAAAACAATAACACGGTATCGAACAATCATGAATGAAAGACTAAATGCACGCAAAAAAATAACGTAAACTAAAAACACATGAAACTCTTGTACATGAACCCTGAAATGTTTGAATATTGATTGTTATCATTCTAATTGGATAAACAACTCGTGAATTAAAAATGTACCAAGACGTATACGGGAACACAATAAAGACAAGGCTATATACTCCGTAAGTGACTAAAGAGTAGCCGAACAATCAGAAACGATCCACACCATAAGAAATAAATGAGCATGAAAATAAATGATCAATTGCCATTCTCTATTCTTACATAATCTTACATTTTCACAAAAATCAAACAAAAGAGCATTAAAAGAGCAATTGCCAACAAGTGGTAGTAACAATTGCCAAAAAAAAAAAAGAACCTGTAAAAAAACAAAAACAAAAAAGTGGGATAGTTTATTTTCTGGCTTGATGCATTCCATTTGCCCATATTATACCCTTTTATTTTTTTTATTAAACAATAGTTAAAATTAAATAAATAAAGCCAACAGGAAAAAATAAGCAAAAACCATTGATATAGCTCTCACTGCAGTGACTTGCTTCCTGTCTTCTTCAGTCTCTTCACTGAGCTCTTAGAACTGGGCTGTAAGGAGCTCTTCACTACGGCAGACGCTCAAATCATTACATAACTTTTTACACAACTGCAACACATAAATATTTTGTCTCTTTTCAGTTTCAAGTGAAATATAATACAAGAAACCCATAAATTATAAGAATCCAATGAATAAATGGTTAAAGCATAGTTTAATGCCTGTCTATAAACAAGGGAGTCCCCATGCGATTTCAGCAGCTCTACGACGTACCAGGAAGGGCTGATTTCAAACACCTGTGTTTTGTGCAAATGAAACCATATATGTTATTATTATATATATGGTCATGATTTTGTTTTAAATGGTAAAACCATGATTCAATGAATGTTGTCCACTTACTTCTGCAGCTACTAAGAGACTTTGAGGGCTCTTTTCAGCTGTGTTTCTCTGGATCACTTTCAGCTAAAGAAATGCCAACACCAACCAGACACCATAAGCGCCATACCGATTAGCAATTGGGAGCTATGTACTTTCTAGCAATTACTCTGCTTCTACCTTTTATGTTTTGGACTCAATCTGTTTCTTTTAGAGGGACCATGTTGGAATTTTGAGGAGAAAATGATGGGTTTTTTTTACTTAAGTGTGTGATGACCAGTTGATGTGGGCTTCTAACACCCTTTTTTTTTTAAAGTATTATCGCCACTACGAAAAAAACTTTGTGCTAGTGTGTTTTCTTTGTCTTTGCCTCTACGTTTGTGTTAGAGCCGAGGTCCTCTCTACTTCTAACTCGAAGTAAGGTATGCGTATATACATCCTCTTCAAATCCTATTCTTGTTAAATTTTACTGGGTTTGTTGTTGTTGTTGTTGTATAAATCTTGGAGGGAAGAGGGTGTACCTTTCCATGCTTTCTTTGGGTTTGAAATCCCATATTCGTTACTGTATTTTCAATCCTCTCGAACAGCTCTCTCGGAGCGAGGTTGGATGTAAACCTGATCTTCCTTTCCGAGACGTCCTGCAACAAATCAACCAAAGTTTCCATGATTTATGGATTAGTAAGACCCCGTTTTGCAACGACTATTTGGCTGGCCAAAAAATCTTTTGCAAATCAAAAGGCAAAAGCTACTTATTTAGCTTATGAAAAGAAAATCTCCAAATGGTATTCTAAGTTTCCATGTCCTACATAGAAAAAAGGGGCTTTTTTTGTCACACTAGGATACCACTAACCTCTTTCTCAAAGAAGCCTGAAAGATCCAAACAGGAAGACATTCCAATCAGCTGAAAAGCATTGATAAGTGTTGGAGGTGATTCGGGATCTCTCTCTCCATCCAGTGGAGCTTCATTTACTGCTAAGATTTCACTATCAATGGCTGCATTGTCTTCTTCTTCTTCTTCTTCGGGATTTGCAGGACAATACCCCAGTTTAAACCACTCGTGTTCTTTGATCTCAGCAATGGTTATACGCGTACTTGGGTTGGGATCCAGCATCCTCTTGATGAGGTGGCGTGCCCCCGAAGATAGTGATTTTGGGATATGAGCATCACCCTTGAATATCTGATTGATTCTCTCAAGAAGTTACCCAATGCCCCAAAAAGTGTATTGATATTAAATGGGCTTAACAAAAAAAGAAAAAAATTACAGCAGTGACAACCTTCTGATAAAGCACTGCTAGATTTCTATCATCAAAGGGTAAATATCCTGTGAGAATAACGTACAAGATGACACCGACCGACCAGGTATCTGACGTGGCGCCATCGTACCCTCTGTTTGAAAGAATTTCAGGCGCAACATAGTTGGGACTTCCACACGTCGTGTGCAGCAACCCGTCGTCCTATACTTGTCATTCATCAATAGCAGAAGAAGGTTTTAAATTTTAACAATCCCAAAAGCATATGATACCATTTGATAATAATTAGTCTTATTGAATAATAAAGGTACCATCGCTACATATAGGAAATACAAAGAGAATCATATATAAGAGTCTGGACTTAGTAGAGCAAAAAAACACATACCCTAAAATGTTGAGGTAATGCACTGAGGCCAAAATCTGTGATCTTAATTCTCCCATTCCCATCAGCCAGCACATTTTCTAGCTGCATGTTTAAATGCATATATTATGAGCATAATATATGAAGGAAATTCAAGTATCATAACAATGAATTACACAAAAATTAGTTACTAATATACTCCATCTGCCATGCAATGGAATTCCCAATTTGACCTCAAGTAGTTTTAGGCAAGATAATTTTTACTGACTTTCCCATATTGCCCCTACATTCAAGTGAAGAAGTATACCTTAAGATCTCTGTGGAAAACTCCTTTGCTGTGGCAGTAGCCAACACCATCAATCAACTGCTGGAAGACCTTCCTGCCTTCTTCCTCAGAGAGTTTGCCTTTGGATACCTAATAAGGCCAGAGCAGAAGAGAGAGTGTATAAGTATAAAGTTTAGGCTGAGAATAAGAGAAGACTTAGCCTAATAAAGACTCACTACACTTCATCAAACTCAGTTTCAAGATCAAGAAACTTACTATCCGGTCAAACAACTCTCCCCCGCTCACGTATTCTAGCACCATGAATATCTTTGTTTTGCTCGCCAAGACCTGTTCATTTCGTTGCGAGTGACAACGAGCATCTCAATGTGAGAAAAGAGCGAATGTATGGTGAGCCAAGCATGCCAGCCTAAAGACTTCATTTTTCTATATATGAGCAAATAAATGTGGGTTTTCAATGTTGATCACACACTTTCTTGGAGTGAAAGCTCTTAACAGCAGGGAAAAGACTGGAATACATTAAAGAGAAACACAAGTTATTTATTTTTTCCAGTTTTGACAAACTGTATAGACAAAACTCGCTGGTCAGACAATATTTGTTTGCGTCAACGCACATAAATTTGTCTGTGGAATGTTAGAACGGCTAGGTTCCCTTAACATTTAAAATTTTGAGATGTGAGGTTCATAGAATTGATAGTTCTTTAACATACTACAAAACTCATCTGTTCATTTTTCACCGTCAATTGGCAACTGTAGCCAATCATTCTCCATCCCATAATATTCATTCTCAATGTAATTAAGAACGATCAATTTTACGATTTGCCATCCCATAATATTCATTCTCAATATAAAAAGAACGGTGGTAATTTTTAAAATGGAATAATATAAGGGAGAACTCTTTGTATAAGACTAAAAAATTATGAAAACACTAAAATAAGAACCCTAAATCTTAAAATCAAAGTAGGAGTTCACACTGTCATTGTTACACTCTCACAATCACGACATTATGACACTGCAATAGTTGCATTATCTCCCATCAACTGTCACACCCCCTTTTGTCACTACAGGCCACTAGATTGCCGCCCCCAATTGCAGGCAATTGACCGATCACACTGTCATCTCTTTTTTCATCGCACTGCCAATACGTAATCTCACTGCCACTATACTCATATTTTTGTCGTAAAAGAGTTAGGACTTTTTTGTTGATATTTTTATACTTTTTTACTCAGATTTCTTACAAAGTATTATATAAAAATACATCATTACTACACGACAAAAGATGATCCTGCCAAAAAAATGAAAAAAGAATTTTTTTTATTTGAAATAAAAAAATGTCACCCTCCCGGTCCCCATGCACTATTCAATTACACATGATAGCCCTCTAGTTCCAACATATGCGGCCATATTTGTTGAAAATTTCTTTTTCTTTCCTTGTCCACCTGTCCCTAACGGAAACCACTGTTGCAAACTATGACTTTCATGACTGATTTGTCCATTTCTTTCTAGTGAGGAGAGTAGGACGATTTCACTACTCTCAATTATCAATTTTGTTGGAGGCCTAGCAGCAGTTGGCCCAATCGAATTCGAATCTCTAGCAATTATATGTAAGATTTCATCCTCTTTTTTTTTTTTACCAATTATGAGTGATAGAAATTCTCGGTTTATCTCTTGGTAAAACCAGATTCTAAATGTTAAAATAAATGATGTATTTACCTTTCAAATACTATAAATTTATTACAATATAGTATCTGTCCTACTCAAACATGTTAGGACTTCTGAATTGTGATCTCTTATTTGGTAGAACCATAGTGATGCCAATGGACTACTATGTTTTTAGCCACATCAAAATGTTTAATTTGAAGATTAGATTTATAATGTGAAATTTATTGTTAGTTCCATGGTGTTGGCTAATCTTTTGGCAAAATAGAATCCCATATTTGTTAGGTGTTTTACTAGGTAGAAACCTCTATTTGTTAGGAGAGGTTTATTTTATTTAGACTTCTAGAGTTGCTGCAGTTTTCGAGGGTGAAACAAAAAATGTTACAGCATGATGCTACAACACGCTATTCGGGATAAGAGGTCTGAGCACGGGATTTTAAGCTGCAATCTGGATTAGAGACCTATTGGGATTGTGATTACATGATAATAACTCCAGCTGTACTTGTGAAAGAATCCCAACTCTTTAGGCTACTTGTGGATCAAGATTAAGGAAGTTGAGTTCAAGCCAACTTCTACTAACCTATTCCTACTAGGATTGTGTTAAGAGAAGCCTATAAAAACGCAGCAGGTCCCTGGAAATTACTTGGAGCGATTGAGAGGGAAAACAAAGAATATACGCTAATGTAGAGCATTTCCGTCGCGTCTCGGAGCTTCCCAAGCGTGAAGAAGATTACAATATACATGAAGGAGGAGATCTTCAACGCCAAACAGATCGTGATGTCCAGGAGATGAACCAGAGCTTAAGAAGAGGGCTGCCAACACGTTTGTCCTCGTGATCTCGGTGGAGATGTGATAGCCGAAGCGGATCTGTACAGGGTACGGGTTAGAAATCCTATATTAGAAGTTTTGTCATAACAATTCGGAGAAGTGTGTCTCATCATGTTATTATGTACCGGTGTAACTTGCATCTAGTGATTTAGTGGAGGGCTATTACACGGACGTGGGCTCGCAGACTAGGAGAGTTCTCCAAACTGCGTAAACATATCTGGTGTTATTTTTTACGCATTTTATAGTCACAGCATTCTGCCCAGTAGGCGCTGTAACACCCTCTGCATCATCTGCTTCTGTCTGTGTGTGATTGTGACAGAGAAGTGTTATAGCACACTATCGGTCATCTGTTTCTGTGACAGTGCTACAGTATCTTCTCTACAGCATAGTTGATTGATTTGTTTGCATAGCTCTTAATTTATGATTTCCGCTGCGCCCCCACGAACTTACATTTATGACATGTAAACTTGATCTCTTTTCCTAGATAGTACTTAATACTGAGTACTCCCTCCATTTTTAGAAGAATCTGCTTGAGTGACAGTATACAAAAAGGTTTTTATATTTTAGCAATATCTTGCACGAGAGTTTGTTCTCTTCCTATGATTTGAATTGATAGTGATGGTGTAAATTACCTAACTAGGTAAATAGTACTAGACCGAGTCTATGGTTGTTTACTAGATTTGGGAAAGTAAAAGGTAAAAACACTCAAAGTGACCGGGAGGACCGTAGGTGGAGCACCTGTAGCCCAATTAATATTACGAATATGGTAGAATGCACGAGAGCTTTTACACGGGAGTTTTAGAGAGAAGAAATCGGTTCCCTTCCTTTGAGGGTTACAACAGTATTTATAGTAAGCTAAAGGGGACAAGGCGCCGCGCATCCACGTCAGGGCACGTTCCTGGGTGATGCGAGGTGACTGTCTCTGTCCTCTACCGACCTTGTCATCTAGTGAGGAAGGTAGCTTCCTTGTCATGTAGTGCTTTGGACTGATTACTCAAGTATCTCCAATGATCCTCTGTTGATCATGGTTGCTACAGTCCAAGCTCTTTTGGATTATTCTTTGCCGACACTTCCCAATCCGAGAAGTCATACCGGGTGATTTCTGAAGGATGGGTTATTGAAATTGGGGATGACTGAGGGAATAAAGTGGTTTGACTGGTATACTATCCGAAGTATACCGGTCAACTTTTTGGTTAACCAAGCATCCTTTTACTGACGATGTAGGTCTCCCATCCTGACAAATCAACCTTGACCGGTTGAATATTTAAACATCTTCTTTGATCTGAATCAAATTTTCAGTTGTTTTATTTTCTGATTTACACTCGTTTTTACAGTAGTTTTTACAGTAGTTTTATTTTCTGATTTACTATGATCTGAATCAAATTTGATTGTAATAAAAACATGCAATGATCCCTCTGTCCTAAAAAGAATGCCACATCATGCAAAACAGAGCGAAATTTCAAGTTTTTTTAAATTAATTTTATTTAAGAATTGATATAAAAATAAGAAATAAAACTTACATATTTAAAAATTACATCAAAAGTTGTACAAAACAAAAAGTAATAAAATATTTTCTTTTATAACATAGTTCATGATAATATAAAAATAAGCATAATTTTTAAATAATGAAATGTAACATTTTTTTCGATGAGAGATAATAGGAATAAACTAGAACTATCTTAACTTTTGAGGGAGAACGCAAACTAAAAAGTCGAATTGGGAGGTATAAGCTCCATTTTGGCATCAGCATTAAAGATTAGCGTTGACGTTATGAAAAAGTTATCAGACTATAGCATTTAATGTTAACATTTTTAAAATTAATCTACACTATTAAAATGCTAATTTAATGAAATATATTATTTGCCAAACAAGTTCATAGGCGGAAACCTGCGTGGGTCCTGTATATTAGATTTGACCGCAGAAACCTGATTCCGGTCATTGGTTCATTTATGACAACGTGGCCCACTTACCTCTAACAGATCTTAGGTGTGACCCGGCGAGAATCATGCATCCATTGGCCATTGCCCACAAGTGTGGGGCACACAAGAGATGTGTGGCAAAAGCAAAAAACTTTGGCACCACATTTACGACACCATATTTTTTACTTTCTTCGTCCATATTTTGATTATAAAATACTCCTTCCCTCCCAAATTATTTGTTACATTTGCTTTTTCAACAGTCGCAGGAACTTTTTTTTATTTCTACGTTTTCATTGGTTATTTGATAAAATAAAATATTCTTGACATCTCTTATTTCGAAAAACTTTTCATATACTCCGGTATATGAAATGAGTTGAAAAAACTTGATATTTTGCCTCGGTAATAGAAATGTGACAAATAATTTGGGACGGAGGAAGTAAGAATTACGATGTAATATTTCACAATTTTTTAAATCATTTTATTTACAAATTAGTTCATTAATAAGAAATAAAAATTACACATTAAAAAATTATGTCCAAAATTCTTTAAACCAAGAAATGAGAAGAATATTTCATTTTATCAAATAATGAGTGAAAACACACAAATAAACAAAACTTATCTAAAAGAAAGAGAAAATAAAATAGTAATCAAAATAGGAACGAAGGAAGTAGGAAAGTGGTAAGTGTTCTCAAACTTTGTACAATCAAGCTATTTGTACCCCAAAGACATGCATCGACATTTTGTGCTAGTGTGATGTTAGTGTGCTGATTTACATTGACAAAAAATGTCAATGCAAATTTTTTTAATTGAACTAACATTTTCTATTAGTGTGAACTGTTAAAATGTCGGTGATTTGCTTTGGGATACAATTTAGAGTACACTCTTGGTGTCCCCCGACCATGGTTGAACTTTGTATCCTAATTTACAAAGTAAGGTATTACAAACACAAAAAGATAATCATTGTCTATTAGAGCTGGCATATCGGTCGGTCAGGTGGGGTTCGAGTTATTTCAGGTTCGGGTCAATTCGGATTTGGGTTGAGAACTGTATGTTCATAACCCAGTGTCATCGAGTTCGGGTCGACCCAACGGGTTATGACTTTGGTTTTATAAATTTTTAAAGTCACATTAACACTTACATTTTCTACTAAATAAATTTAAAAAATCAAAAAATATGTATTAAATCTATTAGATTATTCTATTTTAAATCCTGAAAAAAAATTTAGACATATAAATCAATATAAAGAATTTAAAAAATGCTTAAGTTTTAGAAAAAAGTAAGATTATTATGCAATATCATTAAAAAAATTTCTGAAAATATAAATTTATACATTAAAACGAGTAGTAAAGTGTATGATTTTAAAAATCTATTACTTTAGCGGGTCAGTCAGATCGGGTTCGGGTTCGGTCGGGTTTGACCCATTTTTAGCGGGTCATTTCGGGTTCGGTCATCAAAACCTTTGTTCAAAACCCAGTGTTT
Organism: Cuscuta campestris; assembly: GCA_900332095.2. Lineage (NCBI taxonomy): Eukaryota > Viridiplantae > Streptophyta > Magnoliopsida > Solanales > Convolvulaceae > Cuscuta > Cuscuta campestris. The sequence continues at coordinate 1,335,745 of OOIL02000450.1, read as the reverse complement.
TCAGGTTGGATTTCGGGTCAAAAATAGGTCGGATCAGTTTTTGCCAGATTTATTGTCTATACATGCACAAAGGCTAAATTCCACCGTGCCACTTCAAGTTTTTGCGTCATGCACGATAAGTTTTTCAATTTTATAAAATCCACGAATGGTCCTTCAAGTCACGTTAACATAGCACGACTGGTCCTGTTAATTTTTCCATTAGTCCATGCATTTTTTCCATTTTCCATTATAAATACGTGTGAGGAACCCTTTCTTTTTCATACTATTGAGTCATATTTCATGTGGATCCATTTTAATTGAAATGTTAGGTACAAAATTAACACTGATTGACTGCAAAAAATCAAAACTTGATAAACACTTTAAAACGGTCTGAGTATCTTTTTAAAAAAAGGACTAATAATAGCAAGAATAACTTAAAAACTTATTATCATACAAAAATATGGACTAATAAAAGTAAGAATAATTCTTATTATTAAAAAAATTGATTTATATTAAATATTGTTCAATTGTATGAAGAAGAGAGGCTTCCTTACGTATATTTATATAATGGAAAATAGAGTGCATAGACTAACAGAAAAATTAACGGAAGGACAACCTACGCAACCATTTGTGGACTTTATAAAGTTAAAGGACTAACTGTGCGTGACGCAAAAGCTTAGCTTGAAGGACCAACGGTGCAATTTAGCCCATGCACAAATAATAGTTATCTGTACGTGTCTATAATACACTGGTGTACGAATTGAGGTACAGAGCTTAGGGTATCCCTAACGCAACCCTTCTTTTTTATCAAAGGCCAATATAAATTTTACTCTGTATCTATTTGTATGAATGTGTTTATAAGTATTTATATTTATCTTCGGTGTTAAAAGTGTTGTTACAAGTGAAATTCTCCTAGTACTATCCATAGAAAAAATATCTCATGAAACAAGTTTAAAAATAAGTTTAGAAATAAGAAGGTATATTAGTGCCAATTATCCAAACCACATAGTACATTGTACTATTTGACCCCATTTGATGTACCCCTTTTTTAATACTCCTATTAAGTACGTGAAAATTGAATGGGTTTGCAAGTGGGATACCGTGTGCGCTATGTAAAGTTGAAAGTTTGAGTTCCACTAGTCAATACTTCACTCCTTCAAATTCAAAAGCTGAAGCAAAGAAATGATTGGAAATAATCTTTGCCTTTCATGACATATAGCATTGATTTGGTTTTTAGTTTTTACAAGTATACATCCAATCTAAGATAAGATCTGTGTTTTCGTCTATTAAATTTATTTTTAAAAAAATTGCATGATTAAAATTTATTTAAAAACGTGATTAAGTTAATATGAGTTGCCCCATTCATTTCTATATGATGAGTATGTAGTCTTATATAGGCAAATCCTCATGTGCACTTTTTGAAGCTATCCATGTTCTCCACAAATAAAGTAATTTTGTGGTTGCCATGGACTTGAGTTTTTGTCCTTTCCCAGTTAAGAAGATTTACACTAATATAAAGTTTTATTTAAAGACTGATGAAGTAAATACGGCGTACTATCTATCCCAAATTAATACGGCGTACTATCTATCCCAACTTTGTACGGATTTTAAAAAGGTGAAATTGTGTGATTGAAACTAATGCGAACACAAAGGGAAAAAAAGTGAGCCATAAAGTGCTTTCCAAAAAAGAAAGTGAAAGATTATCTTGGGACAACCTAGAAAGGAAATAGGGAAGATTAATTTGGGGCGAAGGGAATATAATTTTTTCGTCCTAAAATTTTCTTCCAGTATTGATTCGATATAGTGGTTTAAGAGTAAAATTATGTAAAACTAGATGAATGATTCTGATCTGATAGAAATAATTTCTGATATGGTCTGATCTGAATGTAGTTATATTTAAAGTTATTTATGATCTGATCTGATCTGGTGTGATCTTATTCCAATAAGAATAAGTAATAAGTAAAAAATTAAGGAGAACATGGCCTTATGTCATGTTCTCTTCAACTTATTCTTATTACTTATTACCTTTTCTTGATGGAATCAATTCAGATCAGATCAGAAATAGTTTTAATTATAAGTATATTAAGATCATATCATACCAGATTAGATCTAATCAAAACTTATTTCAATTAGATCAGAAGTAATCAGAAGCATTTAGATCAGGCAAAGAAAACATGACCTTATAGGGGTCAATCATGAAAAGGTGGAGAAATAGGAAAAAAAGGGAAAGGAAAAAGAGAGATGGGGAGAGAGTTATGTGGTCACTAGAGAGGCCAAGAATCCCAATCCATCTAAAACAGGTAAGATTGCAGAGACGCCATAAATGCAAACAATGAATACAGAAGAACTAAGCAGTTATTGTACCTCGTGAAGCCTGACCACATTTGGATGTTTAAGAAGTTTCAAGGTTCCAATTTCTCTCTTTATCTGCACATTTTCACACATATACAACAACCAGACAAATAAAATAATTGGTACATAAATTTGTAATCAACCCATCTTAACTAATGGGGACTCTACTACCCATTAAAGGATAGAATCACAAGTTTAATTTGATCCACAATACATTTACTTTGATTCCTAAAAGCTCTTTCTGTTTTGACTTTTTTGGTCAAATAGTGAAAAAAAATACATTGAATTATAATATAAATTTAATATATTTAGGTTCATCTTTGGATATAGTTTTAACATATACGGAGTATTTATTAAAATTTTAATAAATTTAACATATCAATTATTTGGATTATCCTTAATTTGTAGTAAAAAAGTGTCACAATTTGACAAAAAAATCAAAAACAAGAAGGCCCTGTTTGGTACACGGAATTCAAACAATGGAATTGAGGACTTCAATTCCAATTCTGGTGTTTGGTAGCACAAAAATTACGCAGATTTGGAATTGATAGTGCAAAAAAAGAATTGAAATTGGTGAATTCAATTCTATAGAATTGAATCCCATGGAATTTCAATTCCAATTCAATTCCAATTCCATCAATTCTGTATACCAAACGGAACCGAAGAGTTTTCAGGGACAGAGCAAGTAGTTTTCACTCCATAAGTGGAAGATGGAAACTTTTTTTTGTTTCGAACGGAAAAAGAAAATGTAAAACTTTTTAATGGAACGAGGAAATATTTAATTAGAGAATGTTTTGGCTTAAGAACAAATTAGCAACAGTAATGAGCATATTTTTGTCTTTAAATACGAGTATAAAGTATAAACATTGGAGTGTAATATATCCAATCTCTTTCACGTTCAGTGAAAGTTTGTCGGCATCGGAATTTGGAACAGAGAGAGAAGAGTATGCATCACGATATTGGGCCCATTTGTGGACCTTGTGGTGTTGGGCCCTTTGGCCTCGCCCAACCCGGTAGATAGCTCGGGTGTCTCTCAAGTCTTACCCATCTCTAAGGTTAAGATTTACTCCGTATACTTCCTGCTTCCCTATTTTAATTACAATTTTTTCTCCCCTCTTGATAATTTTTGTTTATTTACGTGATTTCATTAATTATTTAATAAAATAAAATATTTTTATCAACTCTTATTTTGTAGAATTTTTGACGTAGTTTTTTAATATGTAATTTTTATTTCTTATTGATACGGAGCATATAGCAATTTGTAAATAAAATGATTTCAAAAGGTGAAAATTTTTTTTCTTCATAAACCCCAATTTATAATCAAATTGAAGACGGAGGGAGTACAAATAATAAAACAGGATGAGTCCCATTCTCGAATGCTCCCTCAAACCCGGTCAGACTGAAAAGAGGTAAATTAGACTTTAATCGTAGACTGGTGGCAGGAAGTGATGTTTATCATAATTGTCTCCCAGGGCAGTTGCCAGCAATCGAGCTTGGGTCTACCCTTTGGCACTCTCTGACTTTGTTAATTGCGTAAAGCCCACCGACTTTTTACAAAAAATAAAGAAATGACGAGAACTACTCTTTTTTTAAATAGAATGTTACTCTCTCTGTCCCATAAGATTTTGACATTTTTATTTCAAAGAATTTAAGAAAAATGTTGAAAATTAAAAAAAATGCAAAAAGAATTTATTCAGAAAAGAGAGAATTGTTGGTAATTGCTTATTGATTACCAAAATAGGAAATAAAATAAGTATAAGATATTTTAAAGACATCTAGAAAACTAAAGTATAAAGAATTGTGTGGGATGGAGAGAATTTTTTTTGGACAACCCGAAAAGGAAAACAAAACCTTGTTTAGGGACAGAGTAAATATTCTAGAGTACTTCTAGTAGTATGTACCTAGGAGACCCGGTCAAAAATTCATACTTCTCCCGTCTCAAACTAGATTACCTGATAGAATTTAGGATTGGGGTATGGATAACTGGATTGGGCAATAAGACACTTGGGTTGAACCGTGTTAAAAGATTGAATCCAATCGATTAGTTAGTTCATCTCAAGAGCTTATATACCAATTATCTTCCTCACACTTTTCCGATGTGGGATACTCTTAACACTCTCCCTCAAGTGGACAATCGGGCCATTTTGAATCTAACCAGTTGACTACTTGCAAATGGACTCCCATCCCCTTGATTTTTTTTGAGCGCCAACACCCAAAGGACCACGAGCCGCTGGGTATGGACTTCCAGACGTGCAATCGGGTTAAACGGGCCACAGGCCGTTGGGTACATACTCCATACGGACAACTGGGCTAAAGACTAACGGGCCGCTAGGAATGAACGTCTAGACGGACACCATGACAAACGAGGTGGGCCAAAACCTGCTCTGATACCATGTTAAAATTCCGGCGGGCCGAGAACAACGGATAGAGTGTCGGGTAAAATTAACCACTTGCATATAAAGTCGGGATCCACAATTCTAACCCAAAAGCTTAAGCTGATAGGTAGGGCTTCACCCTTCAATATATGCAAGTGATACTCATCTTTATTTTCTGATGTGGGAACTCCAACATTACCGTTTTGCATAACAAAGTAAACCCTGTTTTTTAAAATCATTTTATTTTAGAATTGGTATACAACTAAAAAAATAAAATTTACATATTAAAAAACCACGTCAAAAGTTCTACAAAATAAGATAATACGAATATTTTATTTTATCAAATAATGAATGAAAACAAAAATTATCCAGGGGTGAGAGAAAAATTATTTTAGAATTATTTTATCAAATAATGAATAAAAATTATTTTTTATTCTGTAAAAATTAAACCAACCTAGGACATTTTTTTAGAAAGGGAGTGGTGCGGCCAATGTGAATCTTGAAATCTAAAGCTACAAGAGTATATTTGGATAAAGATAAACAGAGTTTAAACTGAACAATAAATACGGCGTTAAAATAAGAACAGAAATGTGAATCGATAATCTATCAAAATCCACAACTCGGAAATTCAAGCGGAAATCGGAGAAGGAGACGGCGAATAGGCCGGACGGGTACCTGATCGGTGATACGGAGGTCAATGATGCGATTCTTCTCGAGGATTTTAACGGCGAAGGACTGGCCGGAGCCGACTTCCCGGGCGAACTTCACTTTTCCGAAATTCCCTTCGCCAAGTGTCCTCCCCAATTCGTACTTCCCGAGTCGCATTCCCTTGTTCGCCGCTGCTCCTCCGCCGTCCCCCGCCGTCCGCCTCGCTCGATCTCTGCAATCGCCTCCACGCGCTTGTACCATTTCCCGTGACAGCTCGATTCAGCTCTTCTAAAACTCGAGCGCGGAATCCGACGTGCCCCGGTGGTTATTTATGCGGAGAACGACGGAGAGTGCCGGGGAATGCCGGTGAAATTTAACCGTCAACTACTCCCGTTTCCGGCAGACCACTCCGAGCGTCCGTTTTATTTTATTTTATTTTTTGGTGTGGTGCACGAGTAACTCATCGTGCCCTGAAGTTGAGGATTATATATATTACATAATGTGAGGCAACGTTCCCAAAATTAAGGTATGGATTTACTCCAAAGTCCCCAATTGGGGAGAGGAACATGGAACGGGTCCCATCCAACACCCTCCAAAATTAAGGTATGTAGGAGTGCAGGACTCCTCCCGAGGCCATTACGTAGTTGGCAAAGGCAAAGAGTGTTAAGAGATAGAATCGATTTCGATTTCTTAAACTGCATTGGGAGACAGTTATATTGAGCATAAGGCCTCTGCAAGTATCATGTCCATAGTTCACTCATGCCATCAATTTGTGATTAAAGTTTAATTTATCTCTTTTTGATGATAGTCTGACCGGGTCTGAGGGAACACTTGGGGATGTGGCTCATCCTTTTTTGAGGTATGTAGTACTCCTTTTCATAAAAGAATGCCACAATTTACTGTTCAAAATTCCTCGTACTGTAATTCTGTATATTTGGACGTTATGATTGAAAGTTCCGTTGGTTTGACCAATCACACACACAAAATAATACTCCACGGTACCTCGTGTTTTCTGTTAAAAAAACGTAACTCTCATATTATTAATTTTTACTATACACATTTTCAATTTTCTAATATTAACAAATTTATAAACACATAATGAGCTTTTGTAACAACTAAGATAATGCTCTCTCCGTCCTAAAATGATCTTTTTGGTCATTATTCACATGGTCAAACTTTTATCACTATTTTTACTTATTTTCTTTAGTTATTTGATAAAATAACATAGTCATGTCATCTTTTATTTTGTAGGACTGTTGATATAATTTTAAAATATAGAATTTTTAATATTTAATTTTACATCTATGGTCTAATAAATTGAATTGAAAACAATTTCAGTCAAACCTCGTAAACCAAATTGGGAAGATCATTTTAGGACAAAAGAAGTAATTATTTAAGTTAGAAGCAAAAGATTTTCAAAAAATATGATAAAATAATGATTATTCAACGTAAAATTTAGTATTTACATAAGCAAGATAAAAAAAATTCGCAAACAAATTATTTATAAAAAACAATAAAAAAGCTATTCAGTGTAAAATTTAATAATATGGGACCGACAAGTTTTTATAGATTAGCATAAAATATGAGGAACCCCAGAGTAATTTTTATGGCGTATTAGTTAAATAATGGAATTTTAAATCCTAATTGCCAAATGAAAGAGTGTACTATCAGAGTACATTACCATGATTATTAAGTACTTCTTGAGTATATTTCAAATAATGTGAGAATCGAGAATTCTTACCAGAAAACTGAGAGTACCCAGAATAATTTATTGTTATTCTTTGAATAATGTTAAATCTAACCCTAAATGCCTATAGTTGCACCATTCACTTAATTTTGTTAAATTCACACTGTATCGAATTAATATTCAACGGGGGTGGAGTTAACAAAATTAAGTTAAAGGTGTAGATAGAGTTATTTAAGTGTGGATTTAGCAACACCTTTATTCTTTATAACCTATATTTAGATACTCCGTATATGTTACTCCCTTCGTTCTAAAACTTTCTTCCCAGAGTACTATTCCAACTTTACGGGAATTTATATTTATTTGTGTTTTTTCATGGCCTATATGATAAAATAAAATATTCTTGTCACCACTTGTTTTTTTAACAAAGCACAATCTATTAAAACCAAAGCGTTCACACAAACCCAAACCTGGGCAGAATACACCAAACACATACTACTGCAAACTACAAACATCACCAGTGGCTAATCTTCATTGATTCAGTCCCCTCTGTTCACTGCCATGGCTAACACATTCTTCACCTCTTCAGCAACTTTTGCACTAGTTTCTTCTCTCTTGTTATGAAGCTTGGAGTTCCTTGCCTTCCACACATAATAGCAGCAGGATACTATGCTTGAGGCAATCCAGAGTCTGTCCTTCCTATTCTTTCCTTTCCACATTTTTTCCTTCAACTCAGTTAGTGATGTAGAAGCTAAATCATATTTCAACCAAGGACGAAGGGCCTTGTGCACTGATACAACAAAAGAGCACGTACAGAAAAGGTGGTCAGCAGATTCTACCTCCTCCTCACACAGCACACACTTGGTATCAATGTCCATGAATCTACTCAGCCTGTCCTTGGTTAGAATTCTCCCTTTCCATATAAGCCAAGCAGTAAACCTATGTTTTGGTATGGACCATTTGTTCCAAACCAAATCATGCCAGTCAACCCTTGTATTCATTCCTATAAGCCAATCATATCCAATCTTGCTGTCATAACTTGTCATAGTAGTCATGCCTTGAAACAGCTTTCTATTTTGGAGCATTTTATTCCAGTAATAACAGTCATCCTGTTTGAGGGAGTATTCCCAAACAGTAGCCCCCTTCAAATATTTGGTGTGGATCCATTTGACCCATAAGGTATCCTTTTTACTAGCAATATCCCAGATCAACCTCATGATACAGGCTTGATTCCATTTCAACAGATTTTTAAGGCCTAAACCACCTTCTTGTTTAGGCAAGCAGACTTCCTCCCAATTGATTAAGGGACATTTTTTATACTCAGGGGAAGAGCTCCAGAGATAATTCCTACAGAGGGCCATGATTTTCTTCATTACCTTATTAGGTATCAAGAAGATCCTACTCCAGAAGGAAATAATACCATACAGAACCGAGTTAATCAACTTGGCTCTACCTGCATAGGACAAATTTTTGTGGTCCCAGAAGTAATCTGCCTAGTTAGTTTATCCACCACAACATCACAATCTCTCTTGTCACCACTTGTTTTGTTGAACTTTTGATGTAGTTTTTAAATATGTATGTTTTATTTTTTATTTCTATACCAATATTTAAATAAAATAGATTGAAAAAACTTGGGATTTTTCTTCGTTTTGCGCAACAAGAAGAAAGATATAGGACGGAGGGAGTATTTGTCTGACATCGGCCAAAAGCCCTTGTGCCCCATATGATTTCAAAGTAGCTGGGCACCAATACATCATCTTTTTTTCTAGGCGTGTACACAGATATTAATCGGATCGGATGTGCCATTACTAAATTTGTATCCGTTTATTTTTGTCGGGTATCGAATTCGGATACGGATCCTGACGGATACTGAAAATCAAAACCGTATCTGCATCCGTCGGATATCGATCGGATATCGAATATATCTGTATCCGTTTCCAATTTTTAAAATCAAATTAAAAAATACTTTAATTGTAAATTAGATTAAAGTCAAACTATTACTAAATCAACTATAATTTGTTATGGGATAATTATTTTCTTTGTTTTCATGATTTATGATATTATTCGATAACTTCATATGATAAAAAAAATACACAGCACACATATACACGTATTTTTATATGTCTGCACATATTTTTATGTGTCTACATATTTATTTTGTATATAAAAATGTCTTATACTTTAAAATATCAATAGAGAAACAAAATGTAAACATAAAAACATTAGGAACAACTATATATAACGGATCGAATATTTGGATAAACGGTTATTTAAACGGATGCATATTTGGATCAGATTTTAAACGGATCGGATATACAATTACCAAATCCGTATCCGTTTAGTAATCGGATACGGATAATATCCGTTTAAAACGGATGCGGATATTTCCTCTTTAAACGGATACGGATGCGGATGGTAATTGGATTTTCGGCTATATGTTGACAGCCCTATTTTTTTCAAAACTTATTTACGAAGTCCCTATGATTTTAAAAAGCTGCACATGCACTTCCTCCGACCATTTTTAGTTTATTTTTCCGGCAAAAAGGAGGGTATTGATGTCAATTTTGTAAATCGCGGAGAGTACGCGAGATGATTTTTCATATATTTCTTTTATTTTTTAATATTGTTTTTATGATATTTTAAGAACTGCTTTTACAATATTTTTAAAACTCAAAGTTCTTATAACATTTTAAAAATTCAAATTTGTTTGTGTTTGAAATAAAAATACCTTAATTTTTTTTTAAAAAAATAACTTCATGTACCTCAAGTTAAACATTTTTCTTTTTTTTCCAAAATAAAAAGAAAAGCATTTGTTGGGACGTTCAAAATAACATCAGGAATAGAAAAAGGAAATAAAATAAAAAAAATAGAAAAAGGAAATGAAAAAAAGAAAAGCATATGAAAAATACTCTTATACAGAGTATAAAAAGAGAAATACAGCCAAGAAGGCTCTGTTCTTTTTAATTGAAAAGATTAATTCCCAACTTTTTTCAAAAGAAATGTCCATGGATATAAGTAAAAAAAGTTTAAATATTTTATAAAGAACAGTTTCAAAAAAAGAAATAAAAATTGAATGGAAAATAAAATAATGCGCTCCAGGGTCGACATCCACGTGGATAAATGTGCAGCAATGCTCCCTTTTGCCGAAAAAACGACCAGAAAATAGTGGGAGAGGTGTGTGTACAACTACTAGACATCCTTCTCAACCCTTATGAAATTTATAAATAGATTTTTAAAAAATATGAGTATTGATCTTTCTGTTTCAAATCATAGAGATACTAGAGCTATTTGGCCCTCGAATTGATCCCATTTCGTATCAATCATATAAGGTTATTATAATTATATTTATTTCTTCATTCAGTGCTATCTAAGCTAATATAAGTATCAAAATTGGACAATTCAACTTTTTATTTCTCAAAATTTACGCTGCTGACAACACAAGATATGTCAAAGGATAACATCTGAGTTCAATTATATTCTGACAACTATGCTGGGAGATAAGTATTTTAAACATATGATTTGCTTAAATACCAAATTTTGTATTCTATTTTAAATTGCATAAACACGATTCGGCAGAGTGGAGTAAGGTGAGTTTGTTGAAAAAACATAGACCTATCAAAAGTGTTAGGAAATGGATTAGATAATGCATATGAATGTACTAACACGTTTTTTTAAATTACTTTCACTTTACTCTGTTTTTGGTAGCGTGTCCTTGTAACTTTATACCTACTTATCGTTTCATGCTACTCCCTCCGTTCCATATATTTATCAGTTTTATCCGGTTTGACTTTTTCGAATCAAATATGATAAACTTTGGTTTCAATTAAACAAAATTTGTAATATATATTAGCATAAAAATGATTTTATTAGATTTATCGTGTTGCGGACTATTAAAATTTTATATCATTGTACTCATATGCTATACAAATTGAGAATAATTGAATCTTAAAATTTGTCCAGTTTAACTCAAAAAATCAAACTGAACATACTGGGATGAAGGTAGTACAACTTTTGTTTCTTCTCGTTTGATTTGACATACTCCGTATGTTATAAGGTACGAATAAAAAAAAATTCTTAGAAAGTTATCTCTTTGGTGAAAGAAATATTTCTTCCTACATTTTCATTGTTTGGTAAGAAAATTTTTATTTTTTCAAAAACCCATTTTCCATTAGTGATTTGATTCACAAAGTTTGAAAGATTATTAAGAAAAAAATGTGACAAAAAATTGTTAGAAAGAGATGAGAGGTTAAAAGTCATATATTGAGTATTCGTTTGATTCTTGAAAAGGGGAGAAGCACAGGTTGTGTTAGCACTCCGTGCATTTTTGCAGCGACGTACACAAATTTAAGCCACATTTTAAACATGTTTTAATCGATAGATAAATTTCAAGAATAGTAGCTTTAACTTTTACAAAAATTTTGATTTGGTCTTAAAATTCAAAATCTCTCATAAAAGTACCTGAACTTTTATCATATTTTCACTAAAAAATCATTTGTCCATTACCAGGTGACCGACCAGCAGGTCACTTTGGGCCAAATTACAAAATCTGAATTTTTATTTTTTCACATTGACTCCAAAATCTTCTTTTTCTTCCTCTTGCACTCTCATAGTGAAAATTAAAATAGTAAAAAAATTATGGGAGTGTAAGGAGAAGAAAAAGAAGATATGATCTCAATGTGAAAAAATAAAAATTTAGATTTTGCAATTTGGTCCAAAGTAACTTCTTGATCACCTGGTAATGGGCAAATGGTCTATTAGTGAAAGGATGGTAAAAGTTCAGCTACATTTGTAAAAGATTTTGAAGTTCAGGTGCTAAATCTAAATTTTCGTGAAAATTTATATACCATTCTTGAAATTTACCCGTTTTGGTAGAACAAATCTCGTGTGTGTTGTGTAAATATACTTTGGTTAACACACCACATGAATTGAAGGTGTAACCTTGACCTTGTACCATGCATGTAACATAGAGTAGCTTCTAGCTCTACCAATAAAAATGAATTCAAAAAATAGTACAACAAAAATGCGAAGTGCATTCCAAGTTTGACACCGAGATTTATAAAAAACGGTATGTCTAATATGTAACGTGTTTTTCTTTTAAGTTTTGATTGGTTACGATAAATAGTTGTAACATGTGTTGTCACTCTTAAGATGATGTTTTTGGGCATTTAAAAGCATATAAAGACGTGGTGTGGTGCTTGTTGTGACTATTGGTTCATGTCATGTAGCGGGTCTTACTGATGTTTTTGTTACACTACGTCACTACTACAAAAACAAGCAAAACAACAACCCCAAAAGCATCGGTTTTAAAAAAACAGATACAAAATTGGCACATTTGCGAGACAGAACTGAATCCTTCTTGTACTTGCATCAGTTGTTATTCTAAATAATCGATGCAAATGAGTTAAGCTGTTAATTTGGTTATATAGAAAAACCATTGCTAATGCTTAAAGCATGGGTTATTCTAAATAACCAATGCCCTTGGCGGTTATTTAGAAAACCAATGCTAATGCTTATGTGTATATTTGAGTGTAAGATTTTCTCATTCAGCGTCATCATTGAGCGTGTAGTGTGTTTTGTTGAAGCTATAGTGAATCGTGTAAATTACGTGTTGTAAGAAAATAGTTCATCATTTTCTCATTACCGAAGACCAATTTATATGAGGTTTAAATAAAGTTTACAATCAAAGCCAAATGAGCCATTCTATAAAAAGGTAACACATTTAACTTGACACAAATAAAAAATATGAAATTGTAAGCTTGAAATATAGTTTACAATCAAAGCTAAATCAGCCATTCTATAAAAGGTAACACATTTAACTTGACACAAAAATTAAAAATGTGAGATTGTAAGGATGAAAGTGGTATAGAGGAAACAAATTTTTAAAAATGGAAAATATAATCTTTTTTGAGATTGACAAGAAAATGTGAAATCTTTTTATTTGAATTAAAGAATTTCTATAAAACGACACCTATATTGAATATTATATTTTTATATTATCGTTGAATATCTCTCGTTGAGATCTATAAAACGACACCTATATTGAATATTATATTTTTATATTATCTACGTTTCACATTTAATTTCAAAGTAAGGAGTAAAATTTATAAATTCTGTTTTCTCTATTTTCTTACCAAATGTATATAATGTATAATTTTTAGTATGGTTTTTCGCGATGTGACATTCTTTTAATGCTACTCCCCCATCCCAAATTAGAATTCTAAGTTTGATTTGACACCGAATTTAAAAAGAGTGAAAATGTATCATTGAAAATGCATCTTTGTTAGGAAACAATTTTTAATATCTTAAGTTTCTGGATTTATCTTGGGAGATGCATTATGATGACCAATAAATGCACTGTGATTTGACCTTATATTTTATTCTTTGTTTTATTCAATTGATTTTTGGATTAGTGAATAATGAATTAGTAGTGACCTTGTATGTGATGAAAAAATCTTGGAATGTGTTGCATTCAAAACATCTCTAGTAGAGATATGAGAAGTAGTTTGTCTATGCGGGATTCGAACTCACATCCGTAATATATAGATATCGCTCTACCATCTGAGTTAATAGGCAACAATTTGTTTTTATAGTCTCTCATCTTACATTTAGACGTCTTAAATGCACATTTTTATAATTTAAAATAGGCACACATTCAATGTGTCTCTAACCCATTTCTAAATGTATCACATAACATTTTAAATGCATCATCGTTTGCTGAAAATGCATTATCTGGAATATACAGATGCAACATATTTGTATTAGGAAGATTTCACCGAGATGCATCAATTTTTTTTTTGAGAATGCATAGTAAAAGAATGCATTATCTATTATTTACATTGATTCTGAAAAATGTATTTTCTTCTCATATTAATTCATTGTGCAGATTCTCATAATGCACCATAACATGAAAAAACAAACAATAAGTAAGGAAAAAATAAAATCAGTCAACCCCAATGAAGTCCTAATTGTCCAACATCGATCATTGTCAAGCCCAACAATTTCTAACAAATAGAGAAAAGTAAACAAAAAGTAAAAAATAAGAAAGGAAATAAAAGCGTGAATACAAATATGAAAATACAAAATGCATCATAAAAATTATGAATTGGGAAAAAATGAATTAGATGCGCAGAGGAATAGGAAATGGGAAAACAAAATGCAACAAAATAGAAATTAGATGCACCATGCAAGTTGGAAAAAAACACATACTGGAAATTGGGTAAAACAAATCAATCAGATACGCACATATTTTTATACAAAAATTTAGAAATATGAAGGATTAGATAAACACTGAAATTTTTAAGAAGTAAATAAATGAATTGGATACGTCATTCGAATAGATATACACTATAAGTCCAAAAACTAAAACCAATCAATTTGGGCAAATAAGGCTATGATGCGCATATCTATCTATGTAAACAAATGAAAAAGAAATTAGATGTAGTAGATAGAAAGACGAATTTTAAAATAGTGACGAAGATATGCAAACAAATGAAGTTCTAAAAAATCACTAGTATAGGAAATTAAAAGAAAGTACGTGAATCCATGTGGGGACTCACAATACAGCACTGTCTTTTACCTTTTCCGATGAACACCGAAAACAACAACAAACTACTCTAGGGAAACGTAAATCTTGAGAATGTTGAAAAAAGTTTTAATTCGGAGAGACAAATCTGGATCGGAAGATTAAACTCTAGAAACTATTTGAGATTTAGAATTGAACATTTGACGTGCGCTAGACTTGCGGAACTGAATATAATAGAAATACATAAAGGGAAAGAGTTACGAAAGTACATAATTACCCTTAGCTGATGCAATCTAATAGGCGATGCAATCCAGTAAATCTAACGGTGGAAATGTTTTCTTATTTCTTTCACTAGATTCTATTCTCACCGGAACCGAAATCTATATATATATATATATATATATATATATATATATATATATATATATATATATATATATATATATGGCCCGGAAAAGAACCACCATAAACGGTGGGTTAATGTCTAGGCATCCTTACCAAAATTTATTTTATATATATATATATATATATATATATATATATATATATATATATATATATATATACACACACTTTTAATTTCAATTTATAATTTTCTTTAATGTGAAGGTTGTTTTTATTATATTAGGACTCAGAAAAAAACTAAAAGTCTATTTGGAGAGCGTATGAGATATATATAAATTTTTATGAGTAAATTCCATAAAAGGTCCTCAGTTATAGGTCGTTTTACATATTTAGTCCCTACATATCAAATATTACTTATTTAGTCCCCAATTATTATATTCATTTTCACGAATAGTCCTTTTTTAACATTTTTGTTAAGAACGTGGATAAAATTGTAAATTCACACTTCTTTGTCTCCTCAATTAAGCTTCTTCCCTCCCCTCGCACTCCTTTCCAAAATCTGTCGCTGAGTTTGAAGCTTTGAACCCAAATTTGAAATTATCACTCTTCTCTCAATTGTTTGTCGAACTGATGGAACCCAAATGTGAAACCAGTAACCTTCATGGATGAGTTTTAATGTTTATTTTCTTTGCAATTTCTTGAGACTAACCGATAAAACTCATCCATAAAGCTTATTGGTTTTGATTTTAGAGAGGGGTGATCATTTCAGTTTTGGGTTTAGAGTTTCAAACTCAGCGACAAGTTTGAGAAAGAGTACGAAAGGAAGGATGAAACTTAATTGAGGAGAGAAAGGAGTGTGAATTTACAATTTTATCTACGTTTTTAACGGAAATGTTAACAAAGGACCATTCGTGGAAATGAATATAATAATTAGGGACTAAATAAGTAATATTTGACCTTTTATGGGACTAAATATGTAATAATTGTAAAACGACCTATAACTAGGGACTAAATATGTAAAACGACCTATAACTGGGGACCTTTTATGGAATTTACTCAATTTTTATATCTCTCGATATCATATTTCTTTGTAAGTGATATCATATTTCTATTTGTATTTCGCCCTGAATTTTAAAAATTGTAGCAATATCTACCGATTTTTTAAAAATATTGCATCCATAATTCCTTTGTGTCAAGTTTAAGAGTGTTAATCACACTCATCCATACATGTGGAAAACTTGATGAAGATATCATGAATCGATGAAGACATTGAACTGTTGATGACAAGCTTTATCGACTGATATTTGATGTTCAAATTGATTTATCGACGACTAAATCAAAAATAATAGTTTAGCATTTAAAGAAGTTAGAAATATAGAAGATAATATTTAAGGACATATAAAATATTATAATGTTTGATATAAAATTTAATTTTAGATGAATTGATACTTACTGGATGAGAGTGTGATTAACACTCTCAAAAATGACATTATGCAAAATTAGTGTAACATTTTTAAAAATTCATAGGATATTGGTATACTTTTTAAATTCAAACAGAATTTATGCATACTTTAAAAAATTCAAAAGTCAATGATACAAAACACTTCAAAAACTTCCCACAAAATTTTTCTACTTTCATTTTTCATAGGTCTCAAAAATATTTTTAATTTCTGTTAAAAAAGTTAAATTTTAACCATGCTAATATTATACCTATATATTAAAATTATGAATCTACCTATCACATCCTACTTTACTTTTGACATTTTAACTATTTTTAGTCATCACATCAATTGACATTTTTGAAAAGTCTAGAGTATATCTCTTAGACATAATTTTTTTATGAGATTTCTATTTGTGTTTAGAGAAAAATAAAAAGAATTTAAGATGTATAGATATCACAAATCAATGACAATGAAAAAAGAAAAAGACAACATAATAGGCACGAATACACATACGTTGTAATATTAACCACCTTACCATTCATACATCAAACAAACAAGCAAACAAAAAACATTCAAAACCAACACTAAAAAACTGCATGTAATAAGAACAAACCATAATTAAGCACATAATAATCTAGAGCTCGTCGTCCCTCTTCGTCTTGCACTTGGCTTTGTCGCTGCAAACCAAGTTATCCTTCGCCTCCCTAGTCTTCTCCGTCGACGCCCCGAGGTTCGACGCGATCGTCTCCTTCGCCGACTCCACCACTTCCCCCGCCTTGCTCTTCGCCGCCTCGTACCCCTCCTTCGCTTTCTCCGCCGCCCACCCCACCTTCTCCTTCCCCGCCGCCTCCGTGGCCTTCTCCGCCGTCCCGGACGCCTTTTCCACGGCGCCTTTGGCGGTCTCGTACGCCCTTTCCTTCGCGTCCCCGGTTTTCTGGTACGCTTGGTTGGCCGTCTCGGCGGACTTCTCTTTCGCCTTCTCGTATGCGCTCCCTGCGGTGTCAGAGGCCTTTTGCCTAGTCTTCTCCGCGCCGTCGTACGTCGCGTCTTTCGTATCAGAAGCCTTTTGCTTCGTCTTCTCCGCGGCGTCGGAGGTCGCGTCTTTGGCTTCCCGGGCTTTGTTGCTGGCGGCATGCCTGTTCTCCTCCGCCTTATCTGCAACATACTCTCCTGTTCCTGCATATATATACCCAACATATACACTTTTGTCAAATTTCACACAAATTACTACATCGTATGACCCCTAAAATCATTTTCATTCAGTACCTTGTTGGTAACTTACAACTTTCTATTTAAAAATTATTTTTATTGAATTTCGAGTTAAAATTTGACTTGAAAGTCAACAACGAAATACACTCCTTTTAAATCTCTTAAAAATCAAAACAAGAAATGTTTTGTGGGACGAAGAGAGTATATTAAAAGATTATTTAATCGTCAGAAGGGGGGATCGGAGATGGATTACCGGAGGCGGAATCGGCGATCTTGTCCTTGGCGTTCCTGGCCGCGTCTTGGGCGGACTTAAGGCGGAGGCTTTCGGCGAGCTTATCCTTGGCCCACTCCGTCCACGACTCCGAATTCTGATCCTTCGAGTCGTCGACGGCCGGGTTTTTTGTCTCTATCTTGACATTAGACACATCCTCCTGACCGAGAACGACGTCTGCCGCTTCATGACCCACTGTGGCGGTGGCCGCCACCGCAAGGAGAGCGGTCATCACCGCCGCCGCCGCCGCGGCACAACCGAATAGCCTTGGGGGAATTGATGTTGGTGCCATAGATTTCGATAAGGGTAGAAATGGGATTTTGAATTTGGTAGTTTTTTTTCTCTTCTCTTTTTTGGTTCTTTTGGATTGGAAGTTGAAAGGGGGGAGAGGGAATATATATGGGGGAGTGGTGGAAGGCTACGTGGGAGGAGAGTGCATGCAGAGAAGACACGTGTTGGTCGCCGGTGTCACAGGTGTCAGTCGTCAGGGGCTGACACGTCAGGAGTCGGGCACCATGTCACCAAGCATCGGTTTGGAATGGTCGTCAATATCTGAACCTCTTTTGGGAATGTTTGGCTGAAAAAGGTAAATTGAGATATAATTTCAATCAATTTGGTCAAAAAAAATTTTGAAAAAGGAATAACAAAAATTACTAGAATGAATCTTAAACAATACTTTTTGACGTAAATAAGATCACTTTATTTTATAAGACTTAGGTCATGTTCTCCCCAACTTATTTTTTTCATTTATTACTTATTTTTATTAGAATCAGATCAAAATCAGAAATAGCTATAAATAGAACGACATTCAGATCAGATCATAACTTATTTCAATTATATCAAAACCAATCAGATCAGGTGGAAAGAACATGACCTTATCATAAATAAAAATATAAAACGTGATCTGACCACATAACCGGTCCGGTTCAACCACCCAAATTCCGCAAAAAACTAAGAAAAGTTGGGGTGATCCTCGAAGGAAAAAAATTAAAACAGTACATTCTATTTCACACGGGATGAAACACAACAAATCTAGTAAAATCTCACAAAAAAGAAGAGTTTGGGAATTAAGAAAAAACTTGTTAAGAAAGTGTTAACTAGTGATCACAATCACTACAAGAATCTCGCGTATAAGCTGCAAAAAAATAGAGGGGGATATGTCCGCCTCTAATTAGCTGCAGAGCAAAGGGGAAATATTCACCCTCTGTTTTAAATTTTTATTAGTGGGTAACATTTCCGCCTCTAGTTTCGTAGCTAATTGAAATAAATTTCAATTTTATTACCGGGAGATTAAAGTTAAATAAAAAATAGCGGGAGAAATAAAAATTTAATTTTTTTTTAAAAATATTTGAATTAGAGGCGGAATAGTCCCCCACTAGTATCAAACACAAAAGAGTCGGACTTATCCCTCGCTAAATCCGTAAATTTACAATAAAAAAAAGATGGAACTAGAATAAGGGTAATATTTCCCCCTCTAATTCAAAAATAAAAATAGTGTGGTAATTTTGTGTGGTATGTATCTCCCCCTTATCCCATTAAGAAAAAAAAGCCTCTTCTGTTTCTCCCTCAAAGCAGCCGAGGAGTGACCCGCTAGCTGAAGCAGCCGCATGTGAGAAGCCGCTGAAGTGAGAAGCCGTCACCCCCGCGTCGCCGACCGCCGTCACCCCGCTCTCTTCTCCGCCGTCTAGCAAGCCGACGCTCAGCCTCCCCTCCAATTTCTAGGTTTTAACTCATCTTGAAATTACTCTAATTGTTCAATTATGTGAATTTCTTTTCTTGTCTCTTGAAAATTCTCTAAATTCTTCAATTATGTGAATGAAAATATTCTAATTGTCCAATTGTATGGAATTTTATGTTTTACTTTTGTTACCCCAATTTGATTTTTGATTTTATATTTGTTGGTATATTTTTATTCTAATTGTTCAATTATGTGGAATTCTTTTTGTAAATCAGTTTTAATGATGATTTTTTTAAACTAAAAAAATGAAAGAATCAAATTTTATTGTGTCTTGGTTTTTGTTCCCACCTACCAGTTTTAAAGTAGGTTTGATTGTACAAATCCGGAGAGTTTTTTTAAAGTTGTAGTTTTGAAACAACAAAATATTGTCATGCTTAGGTTTATTTGTTGGTATTTGGATATCTACTTGTCACATATCGTACTGTATTTATTACCATTATATTTTATTTTTATACTCCCTTGCCCAAATAAATTGGTATTAAGATGCAGAATATGGATCGTACTTGGATGTATGAAAGACTTTATCCAGGGAGAAAAGGGTTGAAAACTGAATTCATTGAAGGGGTGAAAGAATTCGTTAGAAAAGCAAAGGAACTTCCACAATTTTTATCAGAGGGAGGGATTCGATGTCCATGTGTGAAATGTGAATGCATGAACATATTAAGTGAAACAGATTTAAGAGCTCATTTATACAAATATGGATTTCAGCCTAATTATTGGACATGGACAGAACACGGGGAAGATAAGCCAATTTTTGATATTAGAGATGAC
>OOIL02000450.1:1199564-1314691 GCA_900332095.2 Cuscuta campestris | reverse complement strand
CAAAGGAGCCAATTGTGATGATGCCCACACCCCGTGTACCACAGAGGATTCAAAATGAGACCGGAAATGAGGACAATGAGTGGGAGGAGGAACTTCATCGTCATGACGAGGAGGAAAACGAAACGCATGTAGAAGATCAAATATTTCGAGACCCCCTCCCCCAGTTGAAAAGAGCTAAGGTTGTGCGTGCCATCCCAGCAGAACAATGGCCAAAGGATCAAGATGGGAAGTTCATCTTACGTGTTGTAGGTCGTTGGTAAGTTTCATATAATATACATTTAATTTGTACCCTTATTTTTTGTTTGTACTCATCTTTTTTCTTTCTTCACATGTGACTATGTAGTTGGATTCCTTCAAAACCCGGCGTCAAAATGATAGGGAAATCAATTAAGAGTGCTTATAGAGAGCCATGGCGTACCTGGTGTTCCGTGCCGCAGGAAGTCCGTGATCGGTGGTGGAGTTTTTTTAGAGTACGTATGAGAACTTGGAAATCCAATTCTTATTGGATGATATTTGAATTCTTTGCTCATGCACTATTTTCTACATTGTTAGGTTAAGGTGCTATTGTGCTTTAAAGATGAAATTTACCAACTCTTTTTCGTATATAGTACTGTAAAAACTGCTAATGTCCCCATATCCCTGCCCCCCTGCTGCCCCCTACCCCAGCCCCCCTGAAGTGGATAAGAGATGCGGCTTGGAAAGAACTTACTGAATATTGGGATTCACCAGAATTTCTTGCAATATCGGCTCGAGCAAAGGCAAACCAAGCATCAAAGAAGGGTGGGGCACTTCACACAACTGGACCCATTCCCCATGTTGAGGTTGCAGAGAATATGGTATGCACTTTAGTTATGTTTATACTTTGTTGGAATTGGTGATTCGTACACTTTAATTATGATATCGTCATTGGTACTGTGCTATTTATTATGAGTTCGAGTTATTTAATTATGAGTTCGCTGTAGGCTATTGCTCTTGATCGTCCGGTAGACCCTGACGAGTTGGTTTGTTTCACTCGACGACATACGGATGGTAGTTGGATTGACGACCGCTCAAAGGAGATATATGTAATAACACTAACTTTTTACGGATGGTACTATTTGTTTAATTTTATGATTTTTGTTTACATGTAATCTCAAACATATAAGATTCTACCTATTGTAGGACAAGTACCAAGAGGCTATCCACGACATTTCATCCGAAGCTGTGGACTCCTTGACAAAGTTACAAACATGGTGTGATACTGTTGGTGGCAAAAACCATAGCTGTGTATGGGGTACAGGAGGTCTCTCTTCTACCTTTTCTCGTGCAGGAGCATCAACTTCTTTTTACACATCTCAAAATGTCAAACTTGGAGCTTCTGATGCATCGAACAATGAATGGAAAAAAGAGATGGAAGAAAAATATGAACTCCAAGGTGATCAAATTGAAAGGCAAGAGGAAGAATTAGCTTACCTTCGAACTACCTTGAAAGATGTACTTCAACGCCTTGCAGTTGTGGAGGGATCTGCTGCACCTCCGTCATCGACCCCGGCTTCTCATCCACACTACAATGATGAGCGGGATGAACATGAATTGATTGATTAGTATGTTTCCACTTGGGAGCTTCAATGAAGCGTGCATGGTATATTTTGCTATCCTTATCGATACTTGTTGGTAATCTTTTATTAGATTTAGTTT
This sequence comes from Cuscuta campestris, assembly GCA_900332095.2. Taxonomy (NCBI): domain Eukaryota; kingdom Viridiplantae; phylum Streptophyta; class Magnoliopsida; order Solanales; family Convolvulaceae; genus Cuscuta; species Cuscuta campestris. The sequence continues at coordinate 1,313,014 of OOIL02000450.1, read as the reverse complement.
TGTAAGGTATTGAGGATGACTTGTGACTTCTTGAAAACTTATTTAGAAATCCTTTATGTATTCTGACCTTATTTTGCAAATTTGTATGACTTGTGAGTTTTTGAAAAGATGATATTGTGTAATGGTTGAATATTGTTTGTATGTTTCTATATTGTATTCAGAATATTATAATTATTTAAATTTTTTTTTAATATAAAAAAAATTAGAGGCAGATTATCCCCCCTCTAAAGGTAGTGGCAAAGAAGTCCTCCTCTACTATTAGAGGCAAAAAATGTCGCCTCTACTTAAGCGTCGAAGAATTCCGCCTCTGATTTAGAGGCGAACAGTTCCGCCTCTAGTTTAGAAACAAACTTTTCCGCCTCTAAATTGTAGAAAATTAGTGGCGGACTTTTCCGCCTCTAAAATAAGCAGCGGCGTGATTAGCGGCAGAACGTAGTCCGCCTCTAGTTCCACTCTATATCTTGAATAGCGGCTTCTCCCCCTCTGTTCGCAATTATTTTAGTAGTGAATGTTAGTGCTTACTCCGTTAACCAACTCATATGGAGTTAAGAAGATTGGATGATTAACAAAAAACCTCAATAAGTTCAAAACTACCCCAGCTGGATTCTACTATCTCAATTCCTTTGTTTGTCTTGTTTTTTCTTGTCCCTAGTTGTTGTTTTTTTATTTGTATACTTTAAATCCAGAAATTCTTTTCTTGTCGACCAAAAAAAAATGTCAATCCAATTTAAATAGGTCTGAGAAAGAAAACAACATTTTTAAGTTGTTCAAGAAAAAACGGAGAGTGTACATTTCCTTTAGAAAATCTGCAATGACTATTTTATGCCTTAAAGTTTGCATAGTCTTTTATTAAACCGTGACGAAAATCAGATTGGTGCGAATATCGTATGAAATAACTCTTATCACCTTTAGGTTCTTTGCATTATACTCCTTCCGTTCTCAAAGAGACTTTCTCTTTAATTTTTCAACTTTCAACAAAACACTTTCACTTTCTACTAAAAAACTGCACTTACACTTACTTTTCCATACCTTACCTACCACATCATATTTTTTCTCTTATAATCTATACATCACATCTTTCTTTTACCCATAACATAATGGGTAAAATTGAAAGTCAACTATAATTTAAAACTTCCTTATTTTTACACTTGTTCAAAATAGAAAGTCTTTTTTGAAAAACGGAGGGAGTACGGTTTATTTTGGTATTAAGAAAAATTTAAAGCCTTATTTCGTTATATGAGGCATATTTTTAGTCCTAGTTATGTAGTTTTCCTTTGAAGTTAACTATAGAGAATCTCAAATATTTACTTGATACTTCATCTTATCATATATGAAGTACTTCGAGTTTCAAAAAATATAAATATATATAGAGTACTTTATATTGTATTTTCCTTTTTTAATATTCTTTCATTACTATTGTTCTTGTTGTTGTCGTCGTTGTTGAAGCTCGTTTCCTCGTCATTTAAAAGACCCATTATATTGGAGTGTTCCTTTGATTTGTTGTGAGGTATTTAAAAGACTCGTTATCTCTACAGTAATGAAATGTTTATTTTGCATATATAAACATTTATCATGGACCTTAAGTTTATACCAGAAATTGACTTTATTTAAAAGGAATGCTAAATCTTATTTTTGAACAAAAAAAGAGTTAGACTCTTATCCAGATTAAATCTACAAATGTCTCTACTTAGAGCTAAAAAAGAGGCGATTACAATGTACCACAAGATAAAACCAATGTAATAATAACAACAAAGTAAATTTGTTAAAAAAAAACCCAGCTCAAATTCATGTTCAAACATCAACATTTTCATGATTTCAACTGGCAGCTTGCTATCTTCTTCTTCTACTTCATCATGATCTGCTGAAGAACATCTGCAACCATATGATCAAGTTTACCTAGCAAACAGTCGAAATAATCCGTCTGTCGATTCACAGCCAAAGCAACAGAATATTCATCATCTTCATCAGATCCCACCATGGATTCTTCTGAAGGTTCATAGTCACTCTCATCCCCACCAACAACAACATTGTGATCCCCAGCAACAACACCGAACGATCCCCGAAGCCCCACTGGGAAATCCCGCCTTGCAGATACATCTCGTCTCTTGTACTTCGGCTTGAAAAGAACCAACCCACCTTCTTCCTCGGCGAGCCCGGGATTCGCAGCATGAAATCCATTCAACCCATTGAAGGAATCATCAAACTTGATGTCTTTTCGCATCTCTGTCTCAAATCCCACAAACTTAGTTCCCCAAGATTCATCATCATCATCATCATCATCAGAACCATTAGATCCCACTGTAACTTCAGCTTCTTCTGAAGGGTCATAATCGCTCCCATCCCGGCTAACCGGAACGGAATCGCCGGGAAAATCCCGCCGTGCGGAGACATTTCGTCTCTTGTAATTAGGCTCGGAGGAATCAGTAGAGACTTTGAGATTCTCCCATAACTGTTTAAGGGAACTAATTCGACCCATCGTAGAACCAACGCTTCAGTACGAATCCATCAAATTGAGAATCGAGAATCGAACCCTAGGGTTGCCTGAAATACGATTAGAAGTGTTACAGAACGAGTTCAGATTCCAGTTTAGAAAAATTTTTTTGATATTCAAAAACTAAACATGAAGTGAGGAAGATCGACAGGCGCCTAGGGTTACCTGGAATTGAAATTCTGGAAACAAGGATTGGTAGAAATCGGTCGGCTTGGATAGTTGGATTGGAACTTGAAAGTTCCCGGCAAGAGGAGAAAAGGGAAACTGCATATAAAAGCACTAATGTGAGAAAAAATAGCAAAAAAAATTGGGTCATGCTACACTTACACCACAAATTGTACCACATTTGTACACCACAGTTATACACAAACATTTTGATGATTTACATCGACACAGGTGTTTGTGCGTTAACAAAAATTTACACGGACATGAAGTGTCGGTGCATTAACAAAAATTAGTTTTACACCAACACAAAATGTTGGTCCAAATCTGTGGAATACAAAGTGGGGTACAAATAGCTTTATCCAAAAAAATTCTATAAATATTCTAGGACTACACCAAAATATATATCTCCCACCAAATTTTGCGTAGACGAACTAAGAGTAGATATATTATCATATATGTACCCTTATACACCTTGGCATACTCTTAGAGCATCGGAAATGCTCCAAATCTTTGGGGGTTAAAAATATTGTTTGACGCTGTTAAGGCTTTAAACATCGCCCTCTTCCCCCCGTTATGCAGGTGCCAGCAACTCAGCGTCAAACGTTTAACACGATGAAGAAGGTCCAAAAGAGCTGTTGCCACCCCCTCCCCACGGTCTAATATTTGAAAGTAGCTACATATATAACCCCACGGTTCAAGTGACATTGCCGGGCAATGTGACTTGAACCTTGCCCGATATATAAAAAATTATAACTTCAACTACAACTATCCTCTTATACATTAAAAAACAAATACAATGTATTCTTACATTCTCTTATCCAATTCTCTATTCTTTCTCAATTCTTCTCTTTCTCTGTTTTTTATTCTTTATCATGAATCTCTTCAATTCTTTCGTTTCTCCATTTAGTCTTGAGCCAAACGAGTACACGATGTGGTTTTACCGAACGTACGGAAATAATCTGACGTTTTTCGATACCCAAACCTCAATGAATAAGAACCCGGAATCAATTCTGGAAATTCAATTGCAATCAAGTGCACCAAAAAAAGTGCAAACCTAAAGAGTCACAACCCGAGCACCGAAAAGTAAATGACCGAGGTGGCACGATCCATTCAAAAATGGACATCAGAGGAAGAAGTGTTGTTGGAATCCGCGTGGGTTGACGTCTCGGAGCATCCTATCGTTGGTAAAATTTTTATGTTTTTAATATATACTCCCTCCGTCCCGCTATATTCGTCCACTTTTGACTTTTGGAACTGTTCATCTAAGCACTTTGACTCATCAAATTCTCTCAATGTGTAAGCCTAAATATACTCATGTGTGATCTTGTTTGATTTGTCTTAACATATAGATTATTAATATATAATTTATATAATTTTTTAATATACAAATTACAAGATAAAATGGATTAAAGAAGTGTATTGGATGGTGTGTAAAAATAAAAGTGAACAAATACTCTAGGACGGAGGGAGTATTTTATGGAGTAAATTCTATAATTGGTCCTTTATAACAGGGGGGTTTCCCTATTTAGTCCTCTATTATCAAATATTACTCCAGTGATCCTTCTTTTATGGGTATCTTTCCACAAATAGTCCTTTTTTTGATCTTCTATCACGTGGGAGTTAATTTGAGGGCTAAAAGTGTAATTTCATAATGATAATATATCTTTTTTATGATACACAATTACAAAAGTTGTTCCTTTTGCGTCGTTTGTGAATTACATCCGCTTTCTACTACAATCATAGTTTATAAATGTAGTCTTTCGCCGGAATCCTAGCCCACAATATATCTTTTTTATCATACACAATTCCAAAAGTTGTTCCTTTTGCGTCGTTTGTGAATTACATCCGCTTTCTACTACAATCATAGTTTACAAATGTAGTCTTTCGTCGGAATCCTAGCCCACAATCATAGTCATTATTTTTGTGTTATCCGCTTAACCAATATCAGAACACGCCACTAGACATAATGTTGATGTCAAATAATACTTTTAGTCTTTAAATTAATACCCACATGGCGGAAGATCAAAGAAAAGGACCATTTGTGGAAAGGCACCCTTTAAAAAAGGACTACGAGAGTAATATTTGATAATAGAAGATTAAATATGAAAACCCCCATGTTATAAAGGACTAATTATGGAATTTACTCTATTTTATATAAGTTCTTTTTTATATAATTGTATTCAAATATATAATTTTATTAAATTATATATTTTTTTAAAGGTATTGATCAAATGAGGGATGCGATATGGGATTGCATCGAGGAGAAGTTCTTTGCTGCAATAAACAAGGACGCCTCCTAATGAACCTGAGACCAACTCACTTTTAAATGGGGCCAATAAACAGAAAAGTCTGAAAGTTTATCAGAGTGTACGAGGAATGCTCTCGGTTCTAGAAGAGCGAGACACCTGATGTTTTGCGACAAGTAGGGGTGGGCACGGGTCGGTCCGAGCCAAGATTTGTATAAACCGGACTCGACTTGTTTTTTTTTTAAATGGTCCGGGCCGAAACGGGTTTTCAAAATTTCAAAATTGAAACCGGACCTAACCCGGCTTGTTTGAAACGGGCCGATCCCACAGGTCAACGGGTCAGAACCTATCATGATACTAATATTAAAAAAATAAAGGGATAATAAATTAACTTAAGTCATCCAACATAAAAAAAGAGACGTAAATGAAAATAAAACAATGGCAAAGAAGGGTATGAGAGTAAAGTGTGCATCCCATGATCATCCAACAACAATAATAAAAAAAGAAGACAATCATATTTTGGCATTATAATGTCAATGGGTTCCAAAAAGAACAAAATTCACAATCTTCATGGATTCCGACTCTCTGACTATGAAAGGTTTTCTAACTTTTCTACCTGCGATTGGAAGGACCAAAAGATTGAAGGGCTTAGGATATTTCCATATATCCGTATATTTACTAAAAATAATATTAAAAATAATATTGGGATTTAAAAAAACGGTCCGGTCCGAGTCCAATACAATTTCAAAATGAGGAACCAGACCGACCCTAAAATTTGTAAGGATCAGACCGACTCGGACTGTTTGAAATTTTTGAAAAGAGGACATGATCCTAACCCGGACCAAACCTAGCGGTCCGGTTCCAACTCCCGGTTCCTGGACCTGATTGCCCACCCCTAGCGGCAAGCCACAGACCGGTATCAAGACGACGGACACTCAGGTAAAGTCGTCGTGGATTTGTAAAGAGTTCTAAGCCGTTCACCAAAATAACAACAACTTTACAACCTTGAGACCAGATTATCAAAAAAAATATCCTCTTCCGATGCTGACGGGGATGATACTATCGGCTCGTCGAAACAAAGGCCTCCCTTCAACCTAAACGACGCCAATGCTGAGGACTTCATTCCACGTTTGATTCGGAGAAAGAATATAAAATCAATTGCTACGGGTTCAAAGTTCGGTGAACCGCTCAAAACTCTCCAAAGATCAACGGGCACCTTGCCTTAGTACCCGTCGTCTTAATACCGGGCCAAGGCAAGCCAAAGAACATCGACGTCGTTCGTCCCGCTCCGGGACCGAGAGCATTCCTCGTTAACTCCGATAAACTTTCGGACTTTACGGTTGATGTGGCCCCATTTGGAAGTGAGTTGGTCTCGAGTACGGTACGAGGCGTCTATGTTCATCGCTGCAAAGAACTTCTCCTCAATACGATCCAACATCACATCCTTCGTTTTGCTCCGAACCTTTAAAAAGTATATAATTGAACGAAAAAATTTATTTTAACACAAATTAAAAAATATATAAATTTTAAACCCAAGCCGATGCCAACAAGGATTCTTCCTCCGGCGTCCACTTTTGGATTGACTGTGCCGTCTCACTCATCGGTTTGTCGCCTTTCGCTTTGTGACTCTTCCAGCATGCACTTTTTTGGTTCTCGTTGTTTCTGGTTGAGTCTCCGAATCGACTCCAGGTCATCGAGGTTCACCGATGTTTGTGTTTTGAACAACGACGGATTACTCCCATACGCTTGGAAGAACCACATCGTGTACTCGTTTGGCTCGAGACCGCCAGGGGAGAAGAACCGAAGGGATTCATGTTAACACAAATTTAAAAATTTTTAAGGAGATTGAAGAGATGTGTGTGAATGGGGATTTCCATTGCTCTTAGAGCACGGGCAATGGAAAGGCAAAAAATAGAATGTCACACGTTGATGTGAAACATTTTAACCAATAAAAAACAATCCAGTCATCGTGTGGTAAGAGGGTGGAGTGTCATGCATTGCAATGACTAATCATTATGTTTGCCACTTTTTTACCTTTTTATTCATTTAATTATTAAAATTTATTTTTATTACTTTGATTATTTTAAAGTAGAGTAAATTTCATAATTAGTCTTTTATAACAGAGGGGTTTCCATATTTCGTCCTCTATTATCAAATATTACCCCCGTAGTCCTTTTTTTAAGGATACTTTTCTACAAATGGTACTTTTTTTTATCTTTTATCGTGTTGGTATTAATTTAAAGGCTAAAAGTATAATTTGACATTAACATTATGTCTAGTGACGCGTTCTGATATTGGTTAAGCAGATAATACAAAAAAATAACTATGATTGTGGGCTAGATTCTGACGAAAGACCACATTTGTAGACTATGGTTGTACTAAAAAGCGACTGTAATTCACAAACGAAACAAATTAAACGAAACAGCCTTTGGAATTGTGTATGACAAAAAAGATATATTATCATTGTGAAATTATACTTTTAGCCCTCAAATTAACACCAACATGATAGAAGATCAAAAAAAGGACTATTTGTGGAAAGATACCCATAAAAGAAGGACCACTAGGGTAATATTTGATAATAGAAGACTAAATAGGGAAACCTCCCTATTATAAAGGACCAATTATAGAATTTACTCTTTAAAGTAATTACATTTTTATTTATTTAATTATTATTTTTACATCTTTGTAATTATTAAAAATTATTTTACTTATCTATTTTATTACTTTCTCCACCCATAATTTTTCTTTTCATTTTGATTTGCTTGGTCAAACTTTTTAAACTTTTACCATAAATTATGGAAAAAATACATTAAATTATTATTTTGAAGCATAGTTTTAAAATATATAATATATATCTATATATAAATACAGACATTAATAATTAAAGTGTTGCATTGAAGATTGTAAAACGTCAAATGGGAATAAAATCTATTGACGTAGGGAGTATAAAATTACTTCTTCAAAAAAGTTTCTTTCTATTTTCAAAAAAAAAAGAAAAAGAAAAAAGAAGGAGAACTGCCTCGCATGTGCCATGGGAAGCAAGGTTACACGGTAATTCTATGTCATGCTTATAAAAAAAACCTGATGTGACAGGGCGTGGTGGGCAAATGTCTTGCCACTGCCAGTGCTTTTAAGGCTCTCTATTAAAGTTTTACCCTTCATTCCTTTAAAAATATTGCTTTCGTCCCTATTTTGATTACAATTTACGAAAAACAAAGAAAATTTATGAATTTTTTCAATTCATTTTATTGAGACATAAGTAACAAATAAGATTTACATATTTAAAAAACTACATCAAAAGTTTTACGAAATAAGAGGTGATAAAAATATTTTACTTTATTAAATAATCAATGAAAATATACAAATAAACAAAAGTTATCGTGATTTTGGAAGAGTAAACATTGTAATCAATTGTGGGACAGAGAGTAGAAAAAAAGGAAAAACACTAAAGGAGAAGTAAAACATTAAAAATATAGTAAAATAAGAGTTTCATATTTTAATTTTTAAAATAGGAGTTAAAATAGATATACAATGTCAATCATGATCATACACATTACCAAAAAAATATTGTGAAATATCTAAATACAATGTCGCATCACCATATTACAAATTCTTATTTTAGAGATAAAAATATGGATCTCCTATTTCAGTTAGGTTCCGTGGCCACTGGATTCCAGTGGCCACGAAAGCCACTGCCCCCCCTACGAAGCTCCGTTCATAAAACNACCCCCCTGGGTAACCCCCCCCCCCCCCGAGTCCCGACCCCAACTCAGTCTCACACCTACGTCAATTACACCCCGTAAGAATAATTGACTTTAAAGTCAAAAGTTTTGACTTTAAAACGATTTTGTTTTTCGAAACATAAGTTACTTGCATGCAAGTTAAGAAATACTCCCTCCTTCCGGAGTTTTATCTCTTTACCACTGTAAGATTATTACTACAATATACCTGAAGAAAGAATTAAAAAACTACCAAAATCGTTATTTCAACCCCACTGAAAAAAATTAAAAAACCGAAAAAAAAAATTGAAAAAACCTTTAACTCAACCTAAAGTTCTCTATGAATATGAATTACCAATGGGAGAGGTATCAGACAGTCAACAGAGAAGGCATCTGCAGATTTTCATGAACTTCCATTTGGCTTTTCTTCGGTTATGTGAACTGTTAATAGCAAAGAGTCCGGCTGATATTCTTCTTCATTTGGTAACTCTGCATTGTTTACCTTCCTGCGTTCACAGAAGCAACACCATTAATGGCTTCTCATCTCTCAGATATAAAACCACTCTAAAAATAAAAGAATGACTATTAGTGTAAACAAAGTAATGATAAAGTTCTTCAAGGGCGTTTATCAGATAAACTATAGTCTTCAACTCTTCACTACAGTATGTGGGATTTTACTGGGTTTGCTCTTGGTATATGAAGTTTATTAAGGGATGGATGAAGTATTAAGAATAGTGAAGCAGACATATACTCCATAGATGATCTATGTAAGAACTTAAGGTGCAGAGACGGGTGCTTACCCGCATGTCTTCTTGTTATGGCCTAAGCCCTTGCATTTGCTACACTGTAGCTGTCGTTTGATTATGTCCATCGGGTCGGCTTGTTTCATCTTGGGTCGGCCGGGTGGGCGTTTATTCGGGGGAGGAGTGACTAGAGCCATTGCCTGCTGTTCATCAGGAGCCAGTTTCTCCACATTAGGAACAGGGTTAATGGACTCTGCATATGTCAAGCGATAACACTCTGTGGTGAAGTATCGGGAGCAATAATCATATAGACTGTAACCAAGGTATTCAAAAACAGCAATGGCATGACAGCAAGGTATTCCATTAAGCTGCCACCCTTTGCAAGTACAATCCCAGTGGTCAATGTCTAGTGACTCCAAAGTTTCGCCCTGAACCTCAAACACGCTCCCGTGAGAGGCTAAAACCCTAAGTGATTGGGCCTTTGCGATCTCGTTTTGGAGTTTGTGTTCCATGCAAGGTGTCAGCTTCTCAACCCACTGGCTCGACTCAACACGCCGCGTGTACATCAGTTCCATCATCTTGCCCCTTAGAACATCCACCATTTGAGTTATCGGCAGCTCGTTCACCTCGGACACCCAGTCATAGAAAGGTTGACCAAAGTTACAAGTCAACTGGTCATACCTTGCCCCGCCGAAAAATGCATTTGCCCAATGGTCCGGCTCGCTTCTCATCACCCAATTGTAAGCTTCCGGTGAGATTGCTTTTATGTTTTCAGCACATTGGCCAAACTCCTCCAGTTTTGGAGCATAAGCAGCGGCATAAAGATCTTGGACCATAAGCCGTCTTGCTTCGTGTGAAAATTGACCTTTTAGATCCTTATTTAGCTTCTCAGCCAGATAACGAAGGCAATACCCGTGGTGACAATCCTTGCCAAATACATCCTGTAAGGACTCTCTAATGCCTTTCTGGAAATCAGAAACAAATGTTATAGGTTGAGTTGTCAAGACAGCGGGTTTTAGTTCCGAGAGAAACCAATGCCAGTTGTCATCAGTCTCCTCATCTACAACTGCAAAGGCTACAGGAAAGAAACCATCATTCCCATCAGAACCTATAGCAGCCAATAAAGTTCCTTGATACTTTGCATAAAGAAGGGTACTATCAACGAAAAGAAGAGGACGACACGCCTGCTGAAACCCAGATATTGAGGCATGAAATGCAATGAACAAACGGTGGAAGCTTGAGTCCTCCTTTGTGGCAAATGTTGCCAGACTGCCAGGATTCGTTTCTTTTATTTTCTGACAGAAAAGAGGTATCTGAGTGTATGCTTCCTTATAAGAGCCCTGAAGTTGTTCTCTTGCAATCTCCTTTGCCCGCCATGCCTGAGAATAGTTCAGTGTAATGCCATATTCACGTTTGATGTCAGAGGCAATGTCCTTCGGCTTGTAATTAGGCGAAATTTTTAACTTTTCCTTTATGATTTTTCCAACCCATCCTTTTGTTGCCCGGTACCCAGCTTTCACGGCAGCCCCTTCACACGTATGCGTTGAGTTCATTTTCTTAATACACACTAGCTGAGTCGTAGCCAACCTTGACGCATAAACTCGCCAAGGGCAACCTTCTGCCTTGCATTTCACCGTGACACGATGACTGTCGTTTTTCTTATACTTGTAACTGAACCCATGGGCTATTGAGAATTTGTGAAGAGCTTCTCGAAACTCAGCAAAACTACTAAACCTTTGGTCCACGCCAGTGATGGTGTTCTCCCACTGCATAGCAGCCCTCCGGTGCTTATCATCATTGACAGAGGAGAAATCACCGAGGGGAGCGATATCAATGGGAGTGTCAACCATGATTTGATCATCCGGGTTGATTAAATCCATAGGTGTATGAGGAGTCATGGTGGCCTCCGACACAGTCGTCCTGCTTGACCTGCACAATTGACCACTCCATAAAGTCTATTGAACACTATTATTGGCCAAAGACATGTCCGCGAAATCAAAGGAAACTAGATACCTGCTGGCAGGCATGTTGCGAATAGCAGCTTCTTCTGGAAGCATAAAGACATCAACTTGATCAGAGTCATTGAAGAAGCTGAGCATGCGCTTGAGATCCTTGTCTTTGGAGACAGTGATGAGTGTCTTCTTATTCCCAGGGAGAAAATACTTAATTGTAATCCCATTAGTGGCACATTGGAAGTTCTCCGACAGCTCTTTCTTGAAACCATCCAGAGTGGTCTGATCATCCACGTCCACTGCATAGGCCTCGCCCCCAATGTATGACAACGACCCGTCATCTTTGTTTGTCACAAACTCCCCTCCTGCTTGGCATACTGCAATGATTTTCTTGGAGGCAACTTCCATGGCAGCAGCATATAATCTTCAGAGAATTCAAACTGGAAACACACACACAAAAACCCACTTCAGAGACTAAATTCAAAGCTCTGTTCCAACCATACAATGCACTATCTCGCCAGCAATTTCCAGCCATCATTAGTTGATGAAAAAAAAGAAATGAAAAAGAATTGGAATTGCTGGAAATTGGTGGTTATGGGGAAAACCCTAAATCTAGGGAGTAACATGAAGAACAAGGAAATAGTGGAGACTCAGAAGCAAATCGTCTAGAATTACTTCACAACCAATTTTACCATTTTTAGTCGAGTAATAGAATTTGATAAAAGTTTTGGGAAAAATAGCAATAAAGAAATATTAGGTTTGAGGAGAAAAGTAAATTACAGGGAGATGGAGGGGGGATTCCGATTTTCAAACGACTTCGCAAAAAATGAGCTCTGCCGCTCTGTAATGCTCTCTCACGGTGGAAGGACAACGGAGGCGCCGAGAATAAGCGACGGTTCAAACGCCGGCCGGTGTTGGGGGGTTCGGCGAAATTGAGGTGGAGGGTGAAGATTTGATTCAGCAGAGGTTGGGGGCTTCTACGTGATTAACCCTAAGATCTATTGATTCTTTTGGGCCCTGATTTTCAGGATATTGTCTGATGGCCCCTTTTTGAAGTTTTGGGTCAAAACTCACTTTCCCTTTCCACAGAAAAAAAACACTCCATTTCCCCAAGTTTAGGTTCTCTTTTGTTGAATTTTAATTCCAATTTTTTTTCCTCTGTCCCAAAAGTGTTGTCTCAAATCTCAATTTAACTCTCGAATAGATGAAAATGGCATCTCCAAATCATTTTTTGTGGTGTTTGGCTTAACAGAAAAATATAAAGTCTATAGAAAATAACATCAGTCAAAATTGAAAATGAAAGCTCAAATTTGACTTCTGGAAAAAACTTGGGAAGTCATTTTCCGTTTCTAATTTGCTCTCTCCTCTCGCAACTCTTCTTCTTCTCTCTTCCTCCTAAGCCCTAGCCTCTATTTTCTTTCTTTCTCGTGACATTTCCATTCTTCTTCTTCTTCTTCTTCTTCTTCTTTGATGTGCTAAATCTAAACTAGAATTTGACAGGGTTTTTTTTGAATTAGGATATTTGCATCCGATTCAACAATCAAATTCATTACAAAAAAATTCATATCCGTAAGGAAAAACATTTGAATCTTAACAAAAAATGCAAATTTTTATCTAAATCTATTGTAAAAACATTAAAAAATAATCAAAATGAAAGATTGTGGGGTGCAGCAGAAATTACCAATTGAAAGTTATGCAAACAGATCAATCAATTATGCTGCCGAGAAGATGATGCATTGTCGTAACACCTTCTCCGTCATAAGCACACACACAGAAGCAGATGACGTAGAGAATGTTATAGTGCCTACTGGGCAGAATGTTGTAGCTATAAAATGCAAAAAAAGAGCACCAGATATGTTTAAGCAATTCGAAGAACTCTCCTACTCTGCGAGGCTCACGTCCATGTAATAGCCCTCTACTAAATCACTAGATACAAGTTACACCGGTACATAACAACATGATGAGACACACTTCTCCAAATTTTTATGAAAAAACTTCTAATATAGGATTTTTGACGTGAAGCCTATTCAGATCCGCTTTGGCTATCACATCCCCATCAAGATCACAAGGACAAACGTGTGGGCAACCCTCTCTTTAAGCTTTGGTTCATCTCTGATGTCATTTTTCATTGTAGAACTCCTTCTTCATGTAGATTGTAACTTTCTTCACGCAGGGGAAGTTTCGGGATGCGACGGGAATGCTCTACATTAGCATATATTCTTTGTTTTTCCCTCTCAATTGCTCTAATGAATTCCTAAGGATTTGCTGCATTTTTATAGCCTTCTCCAAACACAATCCTAATAGGAATAAGTTAGTAAAAGTTTTCTTGAATACAACTTTAATCTTGATCCGGAAGTAGCCCAAAGCTTCTATATACCAGCTGGATTTATTATCATGTAGTCACAATCCCTATAGGTCTCTGATTCTGAAAGTTGCATACCGCGGCCTAAAATCCCGTGCACAGACTTCTTATCCCGTACATTGTGTTGTTGCATTGTGTTGTAGCATCTTCTTTGTCAACCTCTAGAACTGCAGCAACTTTAAAATTCTAAATAAACTAAATCTCTCCTAACAAATAGAGGTTTCTACCTCGTAAAACTTCTACCAAATTTGGGTTTCTATTTGCCAAAAGATTAGCCAACACTTTGGAACTAACAAAAACTTCCAGCAACATTCTATTGTTTATATCTACACCCGTTGTCTTCACTGTGATGCTACCCCCCTTCCATGTTTGAAGATAATCCTCTACCACCGTGAGCTGATATATTGTGCCCTGCAACTGCCACTTGAACTTTCGTCACTGTGATTTGCTACCGCCTCAATCTCATTTGTTGTCGTCAACACTGCCATGTGTCATTGTCATTGTTCTTTGTCATCGCCGCGAGGTCATGGCTCGACGGAGGTGGACGCGACGAAACTTGCTAGGTTGCTCCGAAGACACCATTGTGAAATCAATTTCCAATATGTCTTTCCATGGGAGACGACGACTATCAATGTGGAGGTGAAGAGATGTGTGGTAAAGCTTTGCAGAGAGACGTTTGAGTAGTGGGAGAGATGATTGAAGGAGAGAGCTGTGTTTGGGAGAGATATGTGGTGTAACGTAATAAGTTTTTTTATTTTAATTTAAAATTAATTTAGGTCATATTTCTGAAATAAAAATATAACACTTTTATTTGAGAACATAAGCTACTCCGTATGTTAGTCCTATTAGAATTGATTTCTTCATAAGGGGTGACAAGAAAAAACTAAGGACTTGTTCGATGAGCGCAAAGATATGAATTCTCATGTCTCTCGATATCAATTCTTTTTGGTGTTCAATGTTGTATAAAAATTTTAAATTTGATATCTCAAGATATAACAAATCCTCCTAATAGAAATTATGATATCCATCAGTATTGGAAGATATCTATATGGAGGTTTGACATCTTTCGTCAACTAACAACCATCTTCCGCCGCTAGCTGCCATTATCATCGCCAACCACCTCCGTTTTTTGCCATATTCACATATCACTAATTAAAATCACGATTTCAAAAGGGAAAATTCCCTATATAGAAGTAAAAAAATTATAAAAATACCGAAACAGGAGTCCTAAATCTTTTAAGATCAAAATAAAAGTTCATACTGTCATTGTTACACTGTCACACTTACTACAATTTCACATTGTTGCAGCTACCACACTATCATTGTGACACTGTCATTTGTTAACACCAGTCACTAGAGTACCGCTGCGGACCGTCGATAGTTAAGGGATCACATTACCATATAACATTGTCATTACTTTTCCATCACACTGCTAACACGTACTCCTTCCGTCCTAAAATTAACTTCTCATTTGACTTTTCACGGTCTCCAATGTGACATTTTAACCATCAATATCTCAATTTTTATATAAATATATTTTATAAAAATTATATATTTCAAAACTATGTTTCAAAATGAATCTATTGCCAATAAATTTATATAAAAATTCAATATATTTTTTCTGTAATATACGGTCAAAGTTTAAAAAGTTTGACTACAAAAGTCAAACTGAGAAATTAATTTTAGAACAGAGGGAGTATTTTTATATCACATTGTCATTATACTCTTATTTTAGTCTTAAAAATCTTATGACTCATATTTTGATATTTTCATACACTCTATTTTTTTTACTCCTATCCAAATTCCTTATTTCAAAACTCATCAAAACTAGCCCTAAAAATTCGTTTATTTTTGCTTTCTTTTTTAAGCCGTGAAGAACATTATTAGTCTAGGCCTAGAAGCAGCAGTAGATGTGCTCGGCTATCAAAATCGCTTCTTCACTTCTCCAACCACTGGAATCTGCTGCTGCTGCTTCTTCTCCTTCAACCTCTTCGTCCACTGTAAGCATTCAATTTCCATTTCGTTTATACAAAAAATTTCTCCGCCATTGTTTATTCCGGGCGTGTGTTCAGCGTTCTCTGCTCTGATGGCATCCATGGCGAAATTATCAGATTCTGTTTCCTGGGGATAATCGTAATCGTTCGAAGAATCTCGCTCTTCCCTCTTACAAGTGGCGCCTGGTGGTTTCCTATGATGGAACCCGATTTTCAGGTCTCCCCGCTTGAATTTACCCCACAATTCTTTCACTAATTTCTAATCCCCCCCCCCCCGTGATTATTTTAGGTTTCTAATCTAATGTCATTCGTATATTCTGTTACTCCATAGTCCATATGAACCACAGTTCTTTTTCCTAGAAAAGAAATGAGAAGTGGAAGGGAGCATTACGGTTTAAACCCATTCAAGTAATTTGAGTAAGAGTACCCAAATGTCTTAAATGTAGGTATATATATACATACACACACACACACACACACACACACATATATATATATATATATATATATTGGTTCTCGTGAGAATGCGATCTTATGAAAGAAATAAGAATGAATATGGTGCTTTAGATTGTGAGATCTAACGGTCAGGATTGCATCAAAATTAGGTGCACCAAAATGGTTTGAAAATGCATCATGTCGAAATGCACCAAAAACCTTTGAAAATGCACTATATCAAAATCTGAGCCGCACGATGCATCAGATCCAAAGGCTAGATTTTATTCTTATTTCTTTCACCAAGGTGCATTCTCACCTGAACCAGCCCTTATATATATATATATATATATATATATATTTATATATATATATATATATATATATATACTCCGTATATATATATATATATATATATATATATATATATATATATATATATATATATATGATTCTGCTAATGTGGGAGCTGCAAGATGGTGTCTGGTTGAAGCAGACTAGTATACGACATAGTGTGCTCTTTGTTGTGTTTTCCTAGGTAACTAGGTTTGAGTTTTCAGAACTCCGATACCATATTAAGATTTGGTATTCCATCGAGAACATTCTCATGAGAGTAGTCCAATGACTAATGTGTAGGTTCATATTTGTATATTTGGCCGGTTTAGATGGCTTTACAGTTGTTTTGAAAATTCACAAAAAATTAAGTCCCATTTTGTGAGGCTTCTCAAGTGTATAAGAATGTCACCCTGAAATGGCATGAATGATGAAAACTCAACAACAGGTTGGCAATATCAGCCATCAATACCAACAGTGCAGTGCATTTTGGAGCAGGCTTTAACTCGAATTACAAAACTAGAGCGCAAAGATCTTCAATTAGTTGGTGCAGGAAGAACTGATGCAGGAGTTCATGCTTGGGGCCAGGTTTGCTTTCTTTCCGTTTTCTTAAACTCACACGAATGAATAGTGCCTGTTCGGTAGGCATTTTTTTGTTTTCGGGCATTTTTTTCACCAAACACGGACTTATTCATTGTGCTCGACGAATAAGTAGCACATAAATTAAATTATTATTATTATTTTTGGATAAAATGGATGAAATAAATGGAAATGACTCTTCATGCTTCAATAATTTTTTATTTAATTTATGATTTTAAGCAAGTCACTTGTTTAGCAAATTTTAAGGGCTTGTTCTCTTTAGCTGATCTGATTGGTTCTCATTTGATTGAAATAAGTTCAACTCTGGTATGATCGGATTGTAGTTATATTTAAAGTTGTTTCTTATCTGATTCAAATAATAATAAGTAATAAGAATAAGTTGAAGAGAACAAGCACTCAGTCATGTAAAACATTACCAATTGTGGTCAGAGTGATTTAAACAAGAGATGAAATCA
The DNA here is from genome assembly GCA_900332095.2 of Cuscuta campestris. Classification (NCBI taxonomy): domain Eukaryota; kingdom Viridiplantae; phylum Streptophyta; class Magnoliopsida; order Solanales; family Convolvulaceae; genus Cuscuta; species Cuscuta campestris. The sequence goes on along the minus strand of OOIL02000450.1, from coordinate 1,295,522 downwards.
TTTGTTGGTTTCAGGTGGCACACTTTATTACACCTTTCAACTTTGACACCCTGGATGGCATCCACAGATCGATAAACGGTTTGCTTCCATCTGATATTAGAGTCAGAGAAATTAGCGCAGCAGCCCCTGAATTCCACGCGCGTCTTTCTGTGATTAGCAAAACTTATGAGTACAAGGTGTACAATGACACCATTATGGACCCCTTCCAGAGGTTATATGCTTACCACAGTATTCATAAACTTAATGTTGATGCCATGAGAGATGCTGCAAAATATTTGACAGGTAAGCATGACTTCTCCGCTTTTGCCAATGCATCAAAGGATAGACGAGTGAGTGATCCCGTGAAGAACATCCTTCGCTTCGGTGTGATTCAAACGGTATATGTTTTGGTCTCATCTTGTATGAGGACATATGGGTGTTTTTCTAATTAAAAAAAAGAGCTTTATATTAAGTTTTGGTGATTATAGCCCGATTCACCTTCCTTAGTTATATGGAGTAAATTCCATAAATGGTCCTTTACAATTGGAGGCTTTTTATATTTAGTTCCTAATTCTAAGATATTTCATCCGTAGTCCTAAATTTTTGAGAATCATTCCATAATTAGTCCTTTGACCCCGATATTCAGATATTGTTTTCCACGTCCAGTCCCCAAAGGACCGATTATGGAATGATTCTCAAAAATTGAGGATTACAGATGTAATATCTTAGAATTAGAAACTAGATATGGGAAACACTTTGTTATAAAAGACTATTTATGGAATTAATTCTATACGTAGTGATGTTGCTATGCAGGGACCAATACTGCAGCTGGAGGTTGAAGGATCTGGTTTTCATTATAGACAAGTTAGAAACATGGTACACACCATTCATTGACACACTCCATCCGTTTTGGCAATTGGTATATAATATCCAACCATTGAAACTAAAAAGCAAATGTTTTTTGTGTTTTTCATGAACATGATGGCTTCAAATTGAGAAAATTTCAGTTTTGGCCCTTAAATTAAACTCCCTCCGTCCCAATTTAAATTGCTTGTTTCAGTTTATGATATTTGACTGAAATTTATTTTCAATACAATTTATTTGAAATTTAGAGCAGAGTTAAAAAAAAACTGCATCAAAAGCTCTACAAAAGAGGAAGTGACCTGACTATATTATGAATAACGAAAATAGAGAATGAAAATGAATGAAATTTGACCTTGTGAATAGTAAACAAACAACTTAATTCGGTCCTTAAATTATACGAAGCAACTTTTTTCGATGGTTTGGCAGGTGGGCTTGTTGCTTCAAGTTGGAAGGGAAGCAGTTCCTCCAGACATTGTTCCCAAGATTTTGGAATCTGGTGATAGAAAGCAGCTTGCAAAGTATGCATTGCCAGTGCCAGCAAATGCTCTCTCTCTTAAGACTGTCAAGTACAAAGAAGAACATCTTCACCTCCCACCGGGCAGCCCGATGACCAGTTTTGGTATGCATCATTCCATAAGAACATGTAAGCTGCCATGTTTTTGAGTGACGGATATCTGCCCAGAGCTGCCCTGTACTGCTATCATTGTTTTATTTCAATGATGTAATTAATTCCCCATGTTTGGTGAAAGGAAATGTAGGTTTATAATAATATGCCTTTCATCCTGGCAAACATACTGGTCATTGTAAAAGGTTTACTCTATTATGCCTCTCATTCTTGTAATTTAAGTGAACAATGCAACTTCGAGGGTGTTTTTTTGTACCGATACTTATTGATTTATTATTCATAAACAATTTTTAACTTATAAATTGTTTATAAGTCAAATATTCTTTTATAGAAGTAAAATGACTTTAATGATAGATTAGTCATTTGAAATTATATTCATAAACGGTGAGAGATTATTTTGCAAATAATCTAGTCAAAACGGAAAAATAAAAAAAATAATTTAAAAATAAGTATGCAAGAGCTACATATCTTTTCTAGCTTATAAATAGTCTATAAGTCAACTTATAAGTACAACGAAATATCTCTCATAAGTTAAAATTGTGTATAAGTAAGCAATCTTGACATGCAAAAACTCAACTGCAACTATAGACATGTGAGCTATGTTTTCTTCTAAACAGAGTTTGAAGGAGGGACTAGGGGAATGTTATAAATTATAGGGAAGAATAACAAAAAGCAGTTTTACAAGGATCTAAAACGAAAAATGACATTGGAGGGGCATGAAAAATGATTGACCTAAGAAGAATGCAATGCAAACTGTACATTAAAAAAAGTGTAAACGAGTGATTATTATTAATATTACAAGTTTAAAAATTGATGCATAATAAAAAGAATATGAAGACAGAAGTGTACATTCGAGGCTAGATTTTGTTTCTTTTTGGGGGATGTATAAATAAATAGCATTTCAACTATCTTTTTTTTTCTTTTGAAAACGCATTTCAACTATCTAAAAAGCGGAGTTCTATCATAAATTCCTTCTGACTTGGTGAATACCAAGCAACAGCCTTGGCGGAGCCAAGAACTTTCAGCGCATATTCAAATGCAAAGATGGGATTGTTTACTCTGGGACGAAAGTCCCTCGCGTCAATGGCTATTTCTGAATCTACCCTTAAGCTGAAGGGTCCAGCAATCTGCATGTCATACACAACAAAGGTCACAGCACAATATTAGCAAAAATAATGGAGTAATAATAATAATAATAATTGAAGGTTCACTAATTTAGTTAAAGAGAGATTGCACCAAGGACAGAATGTTCACTAATTTTACAACAAGCCATGTATCGAATGTTCTAAAGACAGCAGTGAGGGCATGCTTTGATCCCAAAAAATTGTTACACAAAGAACGAAATGTCATTATAAATTACTCCATATTTTTTATGTTTGGTTTTACCATAGAAGATGCAAAGAAAGACAAAATACTATTACAAGTATTTTTCATTTGGATTTAGATTTCTTAGCCTTTATATCACTAATAGAGAAACAAAGTGAAAGTATGAATTGCGGAGTAATATCTATAGTAAATTTATAAGTTTTAACTTGCCTTTTATTTTTTCCTTGTCTTTTCTTTCCTGTTATGTTTCCTTACACTATGTTTGGTTCAAAGAAATTGGAAGGAAAAGAAAAGAAAATGATTTTCTCTCAATTTCCTCACCAAACTGGGATGAATTTTGTTTTCCATCCTCTTAATGCATCTTGTCTTCTAATTTTCTTTTCCTCTAACCAAACACGAAAAATTATTTTTTCCCTCATTTTCTTTTCTTCTTTCTTAAATTCTGTGAACCAAACATAGTGTTAGTATTTTAAAGGATGTAATGGACCCTAGGTGTGTGATTGGATCATAGAAAATGTATGTAAATGACGGATAGTATTAAAAGTTATTTTTGTATGTTTGGCTTTACATAGGAAAATTCAAAAGAAAATGATTTTTTTATTTTTTATACATATATTTAGATTTCTAAGTCTTTTTATTATAATAGATATAAATAAGAAAATTGAGTATTAACAAATATCATAAACAAATTTATTGAGTTTTAGCTTATCGTTAATTTTCCCCAACATTTTCTTTTGTGATACTTTTCCTCTTTGTTCTCATTCCTGTTTTGTTTCCACTGATCCATACGAACCCTAAAGTTTTCAATGAAGTGTGACAATGATGAGTGTTCATTGGAAACTAGAATTCACCTGTTGCTGAAAAGAAACCATGGCATTGGGGCAAACTGCTTGAATCGCTTCAGTGCTTGGCACTAGAGACTTGTGAAGATCACGTGCCACAGAAGTTACACCAGAAATAAATTTTGACCCACATGGTATATCAAAGCGTGCATCAAATTTACTAAGATCCAGGAAGAACCTTTGGAAATTTCCGTGTTGTGCAGACAAAGAAAAAGATGCAAATAAATCCACTGAAAGAGCAGCATTTTTACGTTGAGCTCGAAGTGAAAAGTTTCTGAAAGGTAGCGACTCGTCTTCTTTTTTCAATCTCATTGAATTCTCGCCTATGCACGCTGATAAAACCACACCTATAATGATAGAGATGAAAAAAAGAGAATGAGTACACAATATCCACTAAAATAATTAATAAAGGAGGTAAGACATGCAATATTTATTGAATGAAGCTCAAACACGTCAATAAATTATACTCTTTTGTGACAACAAGTCACTTTGATAGAAAAATACCTTTCATTGATGAATTTATTCTTAATAAAGGAAGCCCCACTGTAAAGAAGACTCAAAGAGTTAAACTCCCTCTGTGTCTAAAAGAGAGTCAACTGTTTTCTCAGGGTATTAATTTTCTTGGCAAGGTACAACTCTTAAAAGTAAAAAAAAAATTGTTTGTTTGCTTGTTTAACAGTATTTCATCATATTTAACTTGTTTGCAACTATTTAATTTGGCAGACTATATGAAAGAACTAGATGTGTTTAATCATATTGACTCTTTTTCTAGACTGAGGGATTATATGCTTTGGAAATCATTAAACGCGATGCAGCTCTCACCAAGTATGCCCGTGGCCGAGATGTGAGGACTGGACAAAAGTATGTCATATGGTTGCACCATTTTCAACAGAGATGATTCACTTCTCCAGAGGTCCATACTTTTTTTCAACAAAACAGCACCTTTTGCACAAAATCCCGGAAGTAAAGAAGAGGGCACTTCTTTGGCCAGTGGCTGACCATGACACTGTTTAGGTAAACCTGTATTGTGGTTGACTAAAAGATGATAGCTTAAGCTGGATTCACCAGTAACTGATGCAAGATCAAAGGCAAAAGCTAATGGTACATCCCAATAATTTCCGAGCCGATCAACAAACATCCCGGGCGAAGCTGCCTCAACGGTGAGATCATGATGCGGAAACTACACTAACAAAATATCTATCCTCAGGTAAAATATTCCATAAAGTCTATAACAAATAAGACATAAAGACACAAAGGAATGTGTGATAAATTCAATTCGTCTACACAAAATCTCTTATCATTACGGATGATCACAGATTCACAGAACAACAGTGAAAAAAGAAAAAGTAATAGATATATAGTGAAGTGGAAACAAGGGGTGTATCTAAAATTGTACACTTACAACACCATGTATATAACTAAAAAATGACGAGTAATATATCCTATGGTGTTAGTAATATTAACAAACACGTATCGACTCCGTCCCGAAAAAAGTCATGCTTCACGAAGGTACAACTTAAACTTAGTAATCTAAAAATATTGGAAATCATCAAATCTTGCTATATTTTTAAAAATAATGTTGGTTTGACAAAATTTGAAAATTTTGACTTCTTTGAGAAACTTCCTTTTTATGAATAAATACATAATATATTATGAAAACTAGATTTTTTTTGTACACACATAACTTTTTTAGGGCGAAAATAAGTTTCCAGAAAGGAGTATTTCTTTGGGACGGAGGTAAAATGATAGTTGAATTAGAAAAGTAATGGATAATTATGAGGAGCATAAAAAGCTTGCCTTGTGGTGAAAAACTGCTTTCTTCCGGGGGATCTTACCATCATCATGGGAATAGCTAACAAGTAACATATCATCTGGTGTTAACACAATCTCTGAACAAAGATTAAAGGCATAAAGGGATTTATCCAAGAGGTGTCTCCTAAAAGTGTGCAGCCATGAGGATTCAGATGGGTGTATCGATCCTTCGTTCCTAATAGAAGAAACAAGTTTCTGCAAATTTAGCTGACAAAGCAATGTTGCGACCCTGCAAAAATTTGATGGTCCCAAAGATTAATCAATATTCCATAAGGCATAAGCAGAGACGCAAAAACGCCATGAGAATTAAAACTACGTACATACAAAATAGTTATGTAGCGAACGAACATTACGTAGTCCAAATTAGTGAAATCAATAAGGTGAACTTAATTGCAAATTGCATGTGAAATTTTTTACAAAGATCATAATTTTAGAGCTCTGTACAAGCTTTGAATGGGAAGTTTCCCATGTGCAGCAAGCTCAAGCCTCCTCTGCATACTAAGTTTTTGTGGAAGAGTAAACGACAGGGCAGGAAGGAATTATTACATTCAGGACAAGAAGGAATTCACACAAAATCTGTAGCTTGCGAACAAATTGACAGATTATTACTAGTCGAATCACATGAAAATCCTAATTGTCAAGGAACCAAACCAACAAATAATAGAAATGAACTAATTGTTAGAAGGTTTTATACTCTAAATCTTTAACCCTAACTAGCACGGAGTAAGATTTCTATTGCTATTACAATATAAGATTGTTGTAGATAGGGTTACCAGTTTTCACAAATGTTAAGGGAAAGCGCGCGTTGAAGTAGGAATCCGCTACAGGCGGCCATGGAAGGGATGAAGGGCATGGCCATGAAGCGCTGGAAGAAATCGACTTGTCTGGACCTGGAAAGCCTATGGCCGCGAGAGAGTCCCAAGGGAAGCGGGTCACCGGGAACCGGACGCGCCTGGCCGTCGAGAGTCACCGGCGTCGATAAATCCAAATCCCAAAACCCTCCGGCGTCCGTGGCCCATCTCAGCTTTCTCATCTTCCCCTCGGAATAGTTTACTGCAAGTGACAGAGCATCAATTTGGATTCTGGAGAAGTATTTCTTTCTTTCTGATGGCCATGTGATGATTCCACCATTTTGAACTTGAAATGGATAGTTTAAACAAATTCTATCGTACAAGCAAGAGACTCTTTGATTGAGGCGATTTCTTGAAAAACATGGAGTGATATGGGAAAAGTAGTTTTAGAAGTCAAATCGCAATATTAAAGAGAAAATGATATTGGTAGACAAAAAATTGTACTCCATTTGCATGCAACAATATTTTGTATTGGTATGATATTTTATAATGACAGAAAATATTAGTACAATTTTTTTATAAAATTAATATTTTTTGCCATTGTGAATTGTTAAAATATTGATACATCTTTTTAGGTTAAAATTGAGGTACACTACTTGGTGTACCCTTATCATGGTTGATATTAAAATCATAAGTTGGAAATCCATGAGGTTTGACATAATGAAGCTATTTTGGTACATGTGAAAAGTGTTGGTAAAAAATAATTAGTCTATATAATACCACTCTCGTCAAACTCTGATATTTTATCCTTGATGAGTTTGTAACATGTACTTTGTTAGAATTTTGACATTTAATAGGTTTAAATGGACCAACTTAGAAGTTTGTTCTTCTAAGTGTAACAAATATCTTGAAACTCCGTAATGCACAGGGGCTATGTGGGTCAAGTCACAATCGAATATTGTGAGCGCTTGTGTGTGCTAAATGCACTATAAAGGTAACTATGTGTTTCTTCTAATACCAATTGATTTTAAAAGAGTTAAACCCCATTCCGTTTAACTTATTTTTTTCTGCTCTTTTCTTATTCTTATTAAAATCAAATCAGACTAGATCAGATCGAATCATATCAGATTAAATCCAATCTATTATTATTATTAGGAATTATTATTATCATCATCATCATCATTATCATTATCGTTATTACTCCATATTTTTTAAATTTCATATTTTTTACTTGTTTCACTTGATACGATTCTTTCAAAAAATAAATTTAATTTCTCCTAAAAAAATATAAGAAGAAAGACAATGAAACTTTTGTGCGATTATAATTTATGTAGAGAAAAAAATGAGATGAAGCACAATTTTTTCTTAAAAATGAAAAAGAATAAACTTTAGAAACAAGTTAAATAGAAAACTGAAAAAGTATTAGACGTGAGAAAAATTATATTTAAAATACATTGAGAATGTCAATCTAATTCTACTTTTAAAATACATTTTTATTAGTACCTGTAATTTGAGTTTCTAAAATTATTACATTATAAAATATGAATGAAAAAATATTATTACATTATATAATTACATTGTTTACTATTTGCATGGTCAAATTATATTCACTTTCTTTTCTTATCTTTGTTACTCATTTGATAAAATAATATAGCCATGTCACATCTTGTTTCATAAATATTTTAAAGTAGCTTTTTAATATGTAAATTTTATTTTTTAATTCCGCTTGAATTTTTAAATCAATTATATAGAAAATAATTTCAGTCAAACATCATAAAACGAAACGAGCGATATAAATTGGGACGGAGGGACTATCTTTATATACATACTTTTTCAATATACTGTAGCACCATGCTGGGGTTCGAAGATGTGACTTCCCATTTTGGAGAGCCACAACTATACCGCTTGACCAGAAGGTCTTTGGCACCTTAAAAAACACTTTTTAATCGCAGAAACCCAAAGAAAGAACGAGTGAGTCCGCTCGCAATGGAACGACAACACCACACAACCTTTGACTTGGTGCAGAAATACAACAAACATTTGAGGTTAAGATGTAGTAGTAGTAGTAGTATGTCTCATGTACAGTTAGCAAGAACTACCAAACAAAGGCAACAGGAAAGGAAAGGAACAATGAATAATGATGGCAAGGAGTACAACCTCAAAGCTGCTAAAACTGGAGCCCGTTCGCTCTTGCAGCTTCTGCAATAGCTTGAATGCGCCCATGGTAAGGGTACCCGCCTCGATCAAACACCACCTTCGTGATCCCCTTCTCGAGACACAGCCTCGCTATAGCTTCCCCCACTTTCTGTGCCACTTCCTGTCACCAAAGGCATGCCTTAATTAACATGATCCTAAGTAATGGAGGGCTTTGGAGGGATCGTAGCAACAAAGAAGACACAAAACACGAACAAAGAAGTAGCAAAGAAGTTATTTGGAATGCTATACAATCTCGTATTACGTCAGTATTTCTTTTTTTATAAATATCAAATGCGGAGTATATTTCAAAATATAGTCTAAACCCCACCACATGTTTTCAATCCAAACACATCCTAAAGAGAAGAGCATTCACAACAAGATAGCAATACAATTTTTTGTAATAATCTGTTAATCCTTTTCTCTAGAGAGGTCTTCCATCTTTCAGCAATTAATCCTCGAAAAAATTAACAGTAATGCCTCAACATTGAGTTGCATCAAACTCTTCAAAGAAAATTGCTATGTGCAAAAGATCCAATTGATCAATATAATACAAATATATTCCAAAGTAGAGAATAATGAAAAAAATCATTTGTGAAATATCATGCATAAAAAACATAAAATCTCAGGCACATTATAGTCATTTAAACACTACTTTCTTTCTTTTTGAAAGCAAGGGCACGAGAAAACTAAATATTCTAATAAGTTGGGGGCAATTGAGTCCAATTATAGTCACAACCTATTGGGAACTCCACCTTATTATATAAAGGAAAACATATTAGAGGCTAGAGCTCTTGAACCTTTTTAAATAATCGGTAAACTTACAATGGTGGGACCAGCACTGTATTCGACTTTTTCAGAGATGGATCTTTGCATTGTTGAAACTGCAGCCAGAGTATGCATTTGTGTGTCATCAATCACTTGAACATAGAAATGTTTGTTGGAACGGAACACCGACATCCTTGGCCTTTCAGGAGTACCTTCAACCTGATAACAAGGAATTAATTGCATTCATCAGAGATTCACAAACCTCTCTACCTTTTACAGGTAGGGGTGAGGTATGCGTAATGCGTTAGTGGTGGACATGATCCAGGCTTCCCACCCATGCCCGAAGGCCCGTCCATTTTTTAAGTGTGCTTCAACAAGTTAGGCCCGTAGTTCAGGCCTTGAACAAAAAGAAAAGCAAGGTTAATAAATGGGCGGGGTTTGGACAACCTCCCAGAGCCCGAGCCCGGCTCAAATTTATGTACTCTAACGACTTAAGGAGTACAACATTTTATTTACATGTAAATGTGAATAAATAATGAGGCCTAATATATACTGGTTTCAATTTATAAACAGAACTCCATTCTCGCACAGGATAACACACTACATAACCAAAAACACACCCAATACGTTTCACAAAAAAGTAGTGTTTGGGGAGGGTGAGGTGTACCCGAACGTCATCCCTACCCCTAGAAGTAGAGAGACTGTTTTCACAAAGATCCCTGGGAAATGTAGGGAAGTTTTGAGAGATGTTAAATACTCCTATTTGATTATATATTTATTTTGAAAATTTCAAATATCTTTGTAATTTCATTTTTAAACTTTTCGGCAGTAGAAAAAAGATATCCAACGATGAAAGATAGTGCTCTACTGGGGTAAAACAGGAAACAAATGGAAAAGATAGAATAGCATCAAAACGGCAGTACACTAAATAGAATGTAAACAAAATACTAGATATCGCCACAAAGACGCACTAACTACAGGACCAAGAGAACCCCCAACCACCCAACAGCAGTTGCATACAAATTCTACTCAAACTCTCATAAAAGGTAATAGACTCTGAGAGGTCTAAGACTGACATGTCTAACATCAGTGGTTGTGGTTCATCACGTCCACTGTGAGATGAAAACCCATCTATTTTAACATCTCACGTCTACTTACAGTTTTAAGGCTTTATTATTGCCTACCAGCCCCAACTGCATATACAATATTCTTCTCATACAACAAATGCTTGACTTAGTTCTAAGCAACAGTGCTACAATTGGGAATTTGGCTAAGGGGTTGATTCTCATACCAACTCGTGTCTTTTTCACCTAATGAAAGAAGACCCCAATTCCCATAAAGGTACAAGTCCAGAAAAAACAAACCTAATTAGCATTACAATTTAATGCAAGTACTGCCAACATGATTGAAATATGTTAGTGAAAAGAAAGAGAACCTAATTAGCATAAAGGTACAAGTCCAGAAAAAACAAACCTAATTAGCATTACAATTTAATGCGAGTACTGCCAACATGATTGAAATATGTTAGTGAAAAGAAGGAGAACCTTGATTTTGACTAGAACATTAATTAAGATAAGTTTATGAAAAAGAATAATAACCTTGTGTAACCAATACAGTACCATACTCTTAAGACATGCTCCCTCCATCCCAAAATGAACTTTACACTTGCCTCAATGGGATGTCCCAAAGTAAAGTTTAAACTTCACCTTTTTCCTTTCTAGGAATGAAGTATGTGGCTATTAACATTTCTCTCTCTTCAAAACAAAACTTGACTATACATTTTCATATTTTTCAATACTTTTTAAAACCATGTGAAATCATTTTGTAAACTTCATTTTGGGACGGAGAGAGTAACCATTAGAACAATAGTTTCCATAATGTTTCCAATTGTAACAAAGTTTAAATGTTACAAAACTTAATTGGAGCAGAGTAGCAAATGAAAACAATAATCAAAAGGAAATTATGGTTGCTTTTTTCCTATAATGGCATGAATTCAAACTGGAACAAACTGTCCAGCTCCAGTAAGAATCAAACATTTATACCGTCCTACATTCCTACTTACAGAAATGACTACATTTATAAGAAAGTACCATTATGATCATCCGTGACACATTGGAAATGACATCGAGGCTGGAAAGGCCCGAATCCACTAGAAGAATATGTGCACATCGCAGGTGTGTTCTTTAATAACCTTGGTGATGCCGTGATGGCATAAATAAGTAATTGCTTTGAATGAACGGAAGAAATGAACAATTTAGCTCACTTAAGGGGTTATATATGGCATGTAAAGGCAGTTCATTGCAGATAAGTGCAGAAGTCTAGACAATCCCACGCCATATTGCTATACAAGAATCCACAAAAATTGGGTCTATCTTGGACACTTCTTTAAGGGCTAGATATTATGGTAAATTGTTGAGCAGCAGTATAATATAATTGTGAAAATTTGAACCGGGACCTAGTGTCTAGATTCTTGTAACTGGAACCTCGACAATCGAAGTTAAAAGTTGAGTAGAACATGGATTCAGATGCTAATCAGGTAAAATAAACAAGACAGAAACGCAAAACCTAGTATGATACTCCATCTTAGCATATAACAGACAAAAATGGCAAAATTAGTAAATGTGAGACGATTATTATCCAGACGGAAGAGTACAAAATGAGATTAAACCCTAAAGAGTAATTAGGGCTACCTTCTTCCTAAGGCGAGAATGGCGAGCAACCCGATCGTCCCTACTGGTTCTGGACTTGGCTTCAACAATCAGAGGCAATGGCCGGGTGGAAGCGGGTAGCATGACCCGGTAGCAGGGGAAGCCATTAGAGACCTGCTTATTGGTGTAGAAGGGAGGATGGAGAAAGGAGAGTGGGATCGAATTAGCAGACATTCCTGTTTTTCCTTCAAGAATTTCACAGGGCCTCTGTGGAAGGAAGGAGCTCCTTCCTCCTATTGAAAAAGGATAAGGAAAAGAGGAAGGAATAGCAAAATAAATACTCCTTCCTCCTAAAATATTCTTTCCAGTTACTTTTCATACAGTCAAACTTTAATCACTTTCTTTGCTTATTTTCATTAGGAATTTGATAAAATAATACAGTCTTGTCTCCACTTGTTTTGTACGAGTAGAACTTTTGATGTAGTCTTTTAATATAAATTTTATTTTTTAATTTTACATCTACAATCAAATAAATTGAATTGAAAATAAAGTCGCCCAAACCTCGTAAACACAAACGGGAAGAACATTTAGGACGGAGGGAGTAGTATATCTAGCTAAAAATATTTTTATGTGGAATACGAATATTTAATACACTTTTGATTTTATTAATGACCAGAATTCATTCAGTTTAACTATGAAAAATAAAGTTAGACAAACACACATTAAGACAAATATTTTTAAAAAATATAACAAATGAAACTTGTTAAAAAACTCGTTATTTACAAAAAAATATAGAATACGTAGTACTTCCTCCGTCCCAAATTATTTGTCACATTTGATTTTTCAACAGTCGCGGAAACTTTTGTTTATTTCTACGTTTTCATTGGTTATTTGATAAAATAAAATATTCTTGACACCTCTTATTTCGAAGAACTTTTCATGTAGTTTTTTGATATGTAATTTTTATTTTTTATTTCTTTACCAATATAAAAATAAAATGAATTGAAAAAACTTGATATTTTACCTCGGTAATAGAAATGTGACAAATAATTTAGGACGGAGGGAGTATATGATAATTTTGAAGGTGTTTCAAAATGATAAACTTGTTTGTAAAGTTATTTTTATGCACCCTTTTTTGCAAATAAAAAATGAAAGTAAAAGCATTGCTAGACATATGAATTTCCCTAAAATATTGTTTCACATGAAAAATTATGGTGACGAAGAACAAAAATTTAAATGTTCACCAAATATGCTCCCACTTAAATTAATTTCTAGATCCGTCACTAGGGTCAATTTGCGACCCAAAAAAATCATGAATAATTTCACTCAAAATTATTTAGTTTTTGAAATTAGTGTCTCATTACCTTTTTTATCCATCAAAATTGAAAGCATGTGTGGTCATTAACTATCTCAATATTTATTAGTTTTTACATGATTTGAGGATGCATTTGTTACATGACATTGCTAATAAATTCATGTTTAGATTTGTTTTTTTCTTTTGTTGGTTATAAAAAATCCAAATACAATACTCATTCCGTCTAAAAAAAACTTTAACAATATTTTCTCTTTGGATGACACAAAAAAAAACATTTCTCACTTTATTTCTTTTTTAATAATTGATATGGAATATATGATTCACAAAATTAGTCTATATACTTTTAGTTTTTCATAAAAATCATAAAAGTCAAGATGGGGGGGGGGGGAATAATGTGTGGGTGGGGGGGGTATATGATTTCTTAGACACTTCACCCAATTCAACTCCCACAAATCCAAATACCTCAATCATTTTTTTTAGTAAAACTAACACTTACAAACCAAACAGTCTCAAAATAACACAGATTTTTGCCATATATAATCTTAAAAACAAAGCGAAGTTTTACATATGGAAAAAGATTTTTCCACTTCAAAATAGATGAGAAACAGATGCATTTTTTTGGCAAAAAAGGGGGACTGCAATCCCAGTCACAAGCATCTTGTATCTCCTACTAGGCCTCAACCAAACTTTTAGTCTCATGAGAGCTCCACAATTTTTGGTTTCTTTCTTGAACACTTCTTATTTCTTGATGTTTCTTCACTTGAAGAAGAATCTCCTTCAACAAGCATAGCATTTTTTCCTTTTTTCTGAAAATTAGCTTTGTCTTCATCACTTCCATCATCATCATCATCATCTTCATCATCTTCATCATCATCACTGCTATCCTCTGAGTCTGTTTCACTAGAAGAAGCAAGAGTAATCACGGGTTGATAACCAGCCATTGCAGACTCGGCAGCGGCTATGGCTTCATCACTTTGTAACTCTGCAACACCAAGCATCAAATCCATCTCAATGAACTGAGATTCCTCGCCAGTTAGAGCTTCTATATCATAGTTCTCTGGGTTCTTTTTCGCATCAATCTCCAGCTTTTTGTTTGCTTCTGAAATCACCCCCAAGAAATCCTTGACTTTTCCTAGAAATTGGCTTTGAGAAGGAACAGGAGTTGTTTTCTTGTTCACATCAGAAGCGGCGTTGGGTTTGGCGCTTTGGGACTTGAGATTTTTGCAATCATTGTTAAAAACAAGTTTGGATTCCAAAGGTGATGTTTTGCCCTCTAAATCCAGCAAAGCTTTGCTGTTGGACTTCATCTGTGCACATCAATATTTGTCAAAAATTAGTATCCTTGAGGGTAAATGTAATGTAGAATTTACCTGCAGAATATCCATGTATTAAGATTCTAATATGTAAAATTTGCACTAAATACTAAAACATAATGACTTTTCCAATGTAGGACTTAAACTTTTTTATTCCCTAAATAGGACTTAATAATGACCTAGTAGGAGGAATAATGTCCAGTAATGATGGACATTTACTTGAATAATGACTACTTGATAATGATCAAAAGTCTTACATTAGGAAATAAAAACATATGGTCCTATACTGGGAAAGTCATTATCTTTTAGTCCTATTTAGATAAATTTCTCTTCTAATATCTATCTTAATTTCTGTTTGTTTGATTGCAACAAACTACATTGATCTGAAAAATTGTATTTTATGTTAGTTTTTGGGGCACAAACTGTATTCATATTTCCTTTTAAGGAAATAATTGCGTAGTTGATATTACATCTTTCAACCACACTATATTACTCGGCATTTTATTTGATCAAAAAGGGACAACGAATGGAGTATAGCGCCATTTTAAACCACAAAAGCATAAAATACATTTCATGAAGAAGTTCCTTAAACAATTCCAATTTGCATCCACCACCAATTAAACAAACATGGAATAACAAAATATGAACTTCAAAAAGAGAAAACATCGGGAAAAAAATCACAAGTTGATAAACAACAAAAACCAAGTCTTTTTCTGTGAACACAGACATTTTAGGCATAGAGATGTGTGATGGTTTTGTGCAAGGAGGGAAGAGATTAGTGATTAATAGCTATTGCTAAACCTAACCATTCAAGTATTAAATCACTAATAAAGAAAAATAAAATCAGACCAAAGAAATATGGCACTATTCTGCCACCCTTCTTTAATGTCCTAATTCCTCCAATAGACAAAATACAAACAAAAAGAAAATGTAAGACCTAAAAAGAAAATATATTGATCAAATCAAAAGATACATGAAGCTTGGATAAACAAAACCTTGAGAAAAAACCGGTGTGGCGGATCTAGACACTCTAGCACAAGCAGAATAGGTCTGGATATGACAATGGTGCAAACATATGGAGCTAGGGTTGTGGTTTGGAAGAAGCCGGAAGAGGCAACCAGTGAAGGGCTGGCTGCAATGAGTGGACGAGCTTCTGTGGGCTTTTCCTAGGATATATAGGGCCCATGCAACAGAGCAATTTTGGTCTAAACAATTAAAAAAAAACATGTCTTCATATTACTAAAGTAATAGAATTTCAGATTTACACAACAAATTCATAACAAATAGCAAAAATTTCAAATAAAGATTTCAATTTTTCACATGACAAATTCATACAACAAATTGTCAAATTCACAACAAAAATTCATAAGAAATCCATAACACAAATTTATAAAGATTAAAGATTTTTCATATTTACACATAACAAAATGTAAAATTCTTAAACAAATTCTGAAATTTGCATTTTTTACCTCCGTACCTGGACTCCTGGACCTGGAGGCTGGAGAGTTTCCGGCGAGGCGGCGTCTGGAGGGCAGCGGCTAGACTCTGCAGCAGTGGAGCGTGCAGGCGGGCGACGGCGTCTCTCTCTCGGCGACTTCCTTCTGGCGTCTTTTTCAATTTCCCTTCGTGCTTGGATTTGGAAAGGAAATAGGAGGGCTAGGGAGTTTTGGGCTTTTGGAAGGGCTAGACTTCAATGTCTATGGCCGTGTGTGGAAAACAGCATTTGGTATAGCTTTTGGCATCTTTGACTGACTTTGGTTTTTTTGACCAAGCGAACCGCCAAAACCATTGTTTGGCTAATGACTTTTTCACTTGGCATTTTGATCCGAAAAGCTTAAATCTAAAATGCCAAGGGGAGTAGCATTTGGACTTGGCGGTTAGGAAAAATAATTTTTTTAAAATCATTTTTGTTGAAAGATATTTTATAATATATGTAAAAAAATAAAAATAAAAATAAAAATAAAAGTTAAAAAAATTAAATACGAAAAAAATAAGATGAAATTAAAAAAATTTATATTTATAATTCATTAAAAAATTTATATTTATAACTTATTATGAATTAAATGAAATTAAAATTTAATGCTCCATATAGTAAAGATTTAATTTTTACATGTAAAAAATGAAAAATAAATATCATGTCTATATATATATATATATATATATATATATATTATTTAATTTTTTTAATTTAAAAAAATATATATTTATGATATGATATTTAAAAAAAATTGTAAAATAAAATATACCATAAATGGAGGGATGTCCTTTTATGTAATTTTACTTACAAACAGCTAACTATAAACAGCTAAAGTTGCCAAACACTTAAAATTTAACTGCTAACAGAAACAACCGGTCAAAACAGCTAACTCAATCAGCCATTCAAACCAGCTAACATAAACAGCCAACAGCCAACTGCCAACTGCTAGTGTCCAAACAAGGCCTACATATAACATTTAAAAAAATTAGGCCCCTTAAAAAAAATTAGGCCCCTAATGGGCCAGCCCTGTTCCGATTAGGGTTGTAAACGAACCGAATCGAATCGAATATTCATGAATAATATTCGTATTCGTTAAGATAAAGTGATATTCGAATTCGAATTCGTATTCGGCTCGAATATTTTTTAAGATTCATATTCGGTTCGTTCAGAATATTGAACAGATTCAATTTGTTTAAAAATTCGGTTCGTTTAAAAATATTCGATTCATTTAGATTTTAAAATATTTTATAACCATTTAATCTATTTATTAGCTATTATTTGTCTATATATATAATTTGTATAATTAAATTTATATTTCGAATATACTTGTCAAACTCAAGAATCGAATACGCTTGATTCATATTCGTATTCGATAAGGATTTGAATATTGGTTCAGATTCGTATTCGTATTTGAATTTGAAAAAATAGAATGCAAATCACCTCATACGAATACGAATCACGAACCGAACTAAAAATATTCGATTCATTTACCACCCTAGTTCCGATATGTTGTTGTAAATTTATGAGCTGAAAATGTAATTTCAGATATGAGAAATTGAGAATCATAACTTATTTTTTTGCTTAAGACGCCAGGATAAAACGACGTCGTCTTGTCGTTTCCAAGTTGAGTGCCTTCCGCTGAACGCCTCCAGAAGGTGGTGGAAACCGCTGGGAATCCATCCACGCGATTCTCCGGCCGGCACGGATCGATTCATTGAAAAGTACAAAAGGCGTTTCTTCAATCATCATCTCCTCGCTTTCGATCAAAAACCCTATTTTGAGCTGCATCCCAAATTTTTTGATTGATCCATGGCGCTCAATCCCCAGCTTTTCCCCAACGGGATGCCCGTACCTTTCATCAACGAGCTGTTCGTCTTAGCCAGAGACGGCGTCGAATTCGAGGTCGATAAGATCCCTGGGTTAGCACCTTCCCGTGTCTTTTCAATTTCCTGCAATTCGTGTATTTGTTATGAGCATATATTGTCTTCTTATGTTATGATGATGATTGCTTAGGTTTTCGTTGTTTTGATGGTTTGTTTTTGATTTTTTTATTATTTCTCATCCAGACCCAACCTAGGACGTGTGAAGGCTAAGGGAACGATCTACCTGTCGAACATCCGCATGGTCTTTGTTGCGAAGAAACCTGTTGGTGATTTCTTTGCATTTGATATGCCATTGGTATGTAAGTCTAGATTGTGACTGATGTATGGGTATCTGAGTTGGATTGTGTGATTGAGTTTCTTGCAAATGGGTTGATTTATTTGGAGGCGTGTGATCGATTTAGGAGCATTTAAGCTACTAGGAATTAGAAGACGCTAGTATGTCTGTGAGTGTGTTGCACTAAATTGCGCCCTCTAGTTGTCCGTTAAGCCACCCCGATGGTGATCAACCAAAGCATTAGATCTTGATGACCATGTTTGGAGGGCATTAATGGCTTAAAAATGGATTAGAAAGTGTGCACACATTTCCGCGTTGTTTTTTTAACTTGCTTTGGAGGTCGTTTGTTTTCCATTGGAAGTTAGCTTTGTTGATTCTTGAGGCGCTGACAGTTCGTGTTGGTAAATTTGCTCGCATACCCCTAATGCTTTTGTTGCTGATTGTTTGTCCATGGTTTTACGTCTCATTTTAAAAATTCTAAATGTATCAGTTTGTTCTAGTTCTGTTTTTTGTTAAGCAAGTCGTAAAGGCTTTTAACCTGTTTGGTTCAGACTTTTGGAAAGTGTCCTCCATACTGACCTTGTCATGATCAAGCTCATAAATTAGCTTCCTTTAAGTGTTACTGCCAAGAAGTTAGAATAACTCTGAACAAGCAAGATATTCTTTTGTAGATAGAAAGAACAGAAGGGATTTAAATTTTATGAATGTCAATGTGTGATCGTGACCATAAAAATTCAGAGAGAAACCTCAGGATTCCTATAAAATTATCCCTCAAATATAGAATAGCTAGGCATTTTGGCTTAAATGGAGCTCATGATTGAAAGTTCTTCAGGTCCCAAAGACGTGAATCCCGCTAGCTTTGTTACTTAGGCAATAACTGTAGAAAATTAATTAGCTACTTGGGCATTATGGACTTTTATGTTGTATTCTGTGAATTTTTTATGGTTATTTTGAATTATACTCCGCATATGTTTATTCTTTATCTTCTGTGCTTCAAGGTTTGCCCGCTGTTTTATGGTGCTGGAGTGCTGAAAAATTCCTGTTTATATTTAATTGTTCTTGATTTTTCCATTCTCTAGTCATGGATTCCATGCAAAAGGGTTCGTCTTCATTGTTTCTCATGCTAGTTTTATTTTTATGTATTATTTCCGTGATTTGCATATTGGTTTTAAAATATCTATCATGTAATCGGATTTCACTGTAGAATCATCTCGCCTCATTGCCATTTTATGATATGTTACATCCAAGTGGAAATATGATGACGACATATCTGGAATTCCATCTCATTATCTCTCCTAATAAGGCTACAATTGCATTTAGTGTAGAATTTTGCCTCTACACATTCTTTGTGTGTGTAGGGATGGTAGTGTTATTTAATTTTAGACAATGAATTAGCCATAAATTTTCGCATCCAACCATTCCAACCTCCACTAGTTGGGACTAAGGTGGAGGTGATGATGTTAATGGAGAAGTCTCTTTTTTTCTCGCAGCTTTATGTTTCTGATGAGAAATTTCACCAACCAATATTCCATTGTAACAATATCTCTGCATCTGTGGAACCGGTAAGTTAGTACTCGCCAGAGATAGTTCGCGGACATTATAAACCTCTACATTTTGTAATCTCAATGTCACATCCATTCCTGCAAACATGTCAGGTTGTGCCAGAAAATGAAAATGGGGCTCTGTATTCCACACACACTATCAAGATCCTATTTAAGGAAGGTGGTTGTGGGACTTTTGTGCCCTTATTTTTCAACCTGATAAACTCGGTGAGAGAATACCATCGACAACAAACTGCTTCAATGGCTCAGCCACGAACGGATCCTTTGCAAGCGGCACAAACCCCAGTTGATGACATGATGAGACGCGCGTACGTGTTGTTTTGTTCAGTTCACCCCTCCACGATCTTCATATTAAAATAAATAAAACTCACAATTTTGTTTGTTTTTATTGCTTCTTGAACCATGTTGTAGCTATGTGGACCCAAATGATCCCACAAAGATCTTCCTGCAGCAGCCCACTTCTGAGTCTCAGCTCCGACGGCGCACCTACCATCCACATTCTGCTGAACACTCCACTTGAGATGCCCACTGGCGGGGCGGACATTACCCAATGCGTGAGTAATACTACCAGTACATATTATTATTATGGTTCGTTTTCGGGTTCAATAATGCTCCTTAGTAAATCGACCTCGGGATCCCTAAGAACCCTGTGTGTATACTGAGATGAAGTTTCTGCATTCTGATTGAGCTCCCTCTTTCAAATTGTATGGTATTTAAAACTGTATGAAGGTTTTCATTACTATAACAAATCACATGTATGGGGTATCTCTACCTACATACATTAAGAGCCTGTTCCCTACATTCATGTCTTAAGAGTTAGGCACAGGTGCCCCATACTTGAATGTAAACAAGCGTACATGAATGTAACAAAAGAATTATTACAAAAGAAGAAAGTTTGTGATTTTTATTAATCAAACATCAGTTAATATGAGAGTATGGCAATATTAATCTATGAATCGTAATTAGGAACAGATTTTGTGTTAGCTGCTACTATCAGAATTAGTGATTAGTCTTTTTATTCTTTGTCGTTTGGTATTTGAATTTTTAAAAAAGCTATGTAAAATGCAAATTACCAAAATGTACACAGAGAACTCTGATGTACAAGAAACAAGAACACTTTGTGGCAAGACTATGGTTGTGTTTCGTTCAGCTTATTTTTTCAGCTTCTTATTTATTCTTATTAAAATCAGACCAGACTAGATTAGATCATACCAAATCAGAAACAACTTTAAATATAACTACAATCAGGTCAAATCATACCAGATCAAATTAGATTTTCGAAAAATTAGATGAGATCAGGCAAACTGAGCCCTACATCTCTTTTAATGTTTAAAAAGGAAATTCTAAACTATTCAAGTACATCAACAATGAAACTAACCATCTTTTCGTATTTATACACACACGCACACACATGCAACCGCACGCACCCGCATACCCGCGCACCCACAGAATTGCAAACCTTCGCTTACATGTCTTCCCATTTACTTGAGATCATGTTGTTAGTCGGTATTGATGGCGACCCATCGTCTCAAAAAATTGACTCCAGACGCAAGCCCAAAATATGTCGATGTTTGGTTACGCCCTAAAAAAGGAATAAATTAAGACTTGTTTTTAGAAAACAAAAAAAAATCAACGTAATAAGAAATAACGAAAAAAATTTAAAAACAAAAAAATGAGAAAACATACCAATCTGAGGACTTTTCGGAGGTGCTGATGTAGGATCTTGCTAGTGCAACCTCCTCATCTCTATCCATTTGGTCATGCCGGGCTTTTGTCTGCACCTCTTTCTTCTTGTGTTTCCTCTTCGAGGGTGTCGGCTCGGAATCAGTGTCAGATTGGGATTGAGGAGATGATTCATATTAGGTTTCGAGAACGTATTCGCCCCTGCAATCGGGTGTGGGTTGGGTGGTTTGGAATGGTGGGGTAGAAATTTGGCCCGTTGGAACCAATTCAGGTAATTATGCGTAGGGTTTGTCGGTGAATTGAGAGAATTTGGATTATTTGGGTCGATTTGGGGTCGATAATAATTAAAATATATATTAGGATATGGGTAGTTTGGATGATCCGGATCTATGATAATAATAAAAAAAATTATTAGAATTGAAGATAAGAAGAGAAGATGAATATGTGACGAGTAGAAGAAGAAGATGTGAGGTGGGATATAATTTTTTGTGAATTTATAAAATGAAAATTTTAAATCTCGCCAACGCCTAAAAATTAGTCTGTTGGCAACGGTCAGCGGTGGAAAAAAGGAGCTGAGGGCAATGCCCGTGGTGGCGCTCAAGCTGACCTAGGCATCAAACCGGCCATGTTACCGGTGTCACGCCATGACAGGGCGTGACCGTCACCCTCAACGTAGGTGATCAAAATGTGTAAAAAAGTTAATGTTATGTATCTTGTATGACAAATATACAATAACATCGTGTATTTAGATTTATAAAATACCACTCCAATCTCAAACACATACTAAGATTGATTTTTTATCTTAGTTTTGTTTTCGTACATATTTATTTGGTTAATGTTTTTTAACAATATAGTGGTATTATTATTATTTTTTGAACTAAAAATATCAACTTTCTCCTAGGACATTATTGTGAGTCACAACACAACTTATAGTTATTTTAGAGCATGTTTGGAAATAGTGTTAGAGATTAGCGTTAACGTTTTGAAAAAGCTATCTACGACCAGCGTTTAGCAATAGCATTTTCAAAGTAATCTGAACCGTTAAAATTTTATCCAAAACGCTAATGCTAATCTCTAACGTTATTCCCAAACAGGCTCTTAATGTATAAAGTAAAGTCTGTTACTATTTTTGTTGATCCGTTGATCGAGATAATGTCGAACTATTTTTGTCAATTTTTCCTTTCCATTAAGATTATTAAAAACATATTGCTTTCTTCATCCATTATTTTTTAGAAAATGAGTTAATGGCATGCAAATTAAGAAACAAAAAATTGCATTATTAATATTGATATTTAAAAGTGTAAAACTTTTAATAATAATTGTGAGTATATATAAAATTTGAAACAAACCATAGCGTGAAATAAGAAAAATAAAAAGAAACCAAAAATTGAAAAAATTAAAGCATGATTTATTTTCATAAAAACATGAAAAATTTAAAACAAAATATTTATTTAAACACCTTTCATTTTTTCTAAGTCATTCTTGGTTATTCCAATTTTTTTCTAATTTTTTCCAACTGATTCTAATATTTAGAATTCTTTTGAGTTTCCTAAACTCATTCTTGTCTTTTCTAACTCGATTCAGTGTTTCCAACTTATAGTTTTTTCCAACTTCTATTTCTTGTTTTCAACCCACAAGAACAATCTCTTAAATAATTATTTGAAAACTTATAGAAATTTTAATATAATGATTTTTTAAATAATTTTTTAAAATATTTATTTATCATAAATAGCCAAATCGACTTTCAGAATAAAAAAATTATGGTCTGATTGATAAGTGTAGAAAATATGAATTCTGAAATCTCATGATATCATGATTTTTGTTGTTATTTAGTGAGATATAAAAAATTCAGATTTGATGTTTTTAGATATTACAAACTCTTAAAATGGACGATTTTGATATCTCTCAACTTTGGAAGATATAAAAATTTGAGAATTTTCTCCACTATTGACCAACCCCGCCACCAACTCCCACTATTACCGCCACTCACACTTATCACTAATTAAGTCGTTACTTCAAATAGAATGCACTTTACAAATGCTCTTTAAATACTAAAAGTTTTTCATATTTTATTCTCTATCACCAGATATTACGTTTGTGATTCTTCGTTTAGCGATGTCGTTCTATAGATAGTTCTTTGTATTACATTCCGCCATGTTAGTGTTAAATTGAAGATAATTGAAAGTGTAATTTTACATAGGTCCTAGGTTTAGTGATAAGTCTGTTTTGTACGTATTTATGTTCTCCGTATTTAATGGTTATTGTCCAATTTTGGAACAACCAAGACAACTTCTCAATTATTTTTATAAGTTTTTGTTTATAATTGTTAAATTACACAAAAATTATGTCTTTTTGTAAGAAGAATAAAAAACGAGTCAAAAGTTGTACAAAAGAGGGTGCAAGTAAGAAAATGCATAACATCAAGAGAATTGAGGTCAAACTTGAAGAAAATTATTTCAAAATAAAGATCACAAACCAAAAAAAGAGATGGAATTGGGCTTGAAGAAAAAAGAATCGAATAAAATGGTGAAAAATGATGTTTTGGGCCGAAAAACAATCCAGGCCCCGGACAGGCTCTCGCCTAGACCTCAGGCCCACGCCTGGACTTACGCACATGCTGACGAAATAAGAGCTGATGAATGGGCTGACGAAGCCCACGACCAGTCCTCCGCCTGGACTTCAGGCCCACTCATGGCTTCACACCAACGCCTGGGCTGAACTGATTTTCTCGTATCAACTAATTGATTGGTTGATTGGAAAATTAAAATAAAAAATTGTATTTTCTAATATTTATTAGGAAATTTTCTAATACATGTCTTAGAAAAAAAAATAATTTTTTATTTTAATTTTCTAATATTTATTATAATATTTTCTAATAAATTTTCTAAAAAATAATATTTTCTAAAAAAAAATTAATAAAAAGTTTTCTAATATTTATGAGAAAAATAGAATAAAAATTATATTTTTATTCAAAATATAATGTTATCAATATGTGATAGATTAACAGATTTAGAATATAATACTCCCTCCGTCTAGAAATGTTCTTCCATTTGACTTTTTTTGGTCAAAGTTTGTAAGCTTTGACTACGGTATATAGAAAAAATATATTGTATTATGATATAAATTTAATATCAATATAATTCTATTGAAACATAGTTTTCAAATACTCCGTATTAAATTTTTATAAAACCTATCTATATGTGAATAAAGATGTTAGTGGTCAAAGTGCAATCTTGGATACTGTGAAAAGTCGAATGAGAAGAATATTTTCAATCGTGGGAGTAATATGTAAGAATCATGAGGGAGAACTCTCTAGATAAGAGTAAAAAACATAATGAGTATGAAAATACCAAAATAGAAGTCACAAGTCTTTTAAGTCCAAATAGGAGTTTACACTGTCATTTTACATTGTCACACTTACTACATCGTCACATTATAACTGCCACAATATTATCACCACATTGTCATCCGTCGTCGCCGGCTACCAGAGTGTCGCCGCGGATCGCCAATGATTAATTGATATATTAAATCATACTGATAAATTACACTATCATCATTTTTTCTTTACACCGCCAGCGCGCACTCCTACACCGCGCTTCCATTAAACTCATATTTTGGTTTTATAAAATTTAAGACTTTTATTTTGGTATTTTTATACTTTTATACTTTTATTCATGAAGATTTCTTTTCTTATGAAGCACTAGATTAAATATTAGTATTTAAAATAGCAAGGTATATGAGTGCATTTTTTATGGTTCCTACCCCCTAAATCATCCCTAAGCCCTTCACCCAAGTCTCACTCTAAATCCCCTCCAAATGTGTAGCTATTATGCACTAAAGCTATTCCAAAAATGTAGTGACATTGCTAGTGATATGGTTGGCTAGTGTCAAAAGAGTAGTGATCAATAAATAGAGCAAATTACCAATATATGTAAAAATATAAAATCGCATTCCTGGTAGGGTAGGTCAGAAGTTTTTTTCCTTGGAGTGCAACACGGAGTTCGCTACTCCGTTTAAGTTCGACATTTTCATTAAAACGGAGCTGGCTACTCCGTTCAGCGTGCATTAATTTCCTACACGGAGTAGCCTACTCCGTTCGTATTCAATCATTGCAAATCCTCCCCATCCACTCCTTTACCATCTTATCTTGGCCAAAAAAAATTGAGAGAGAAGAAACTTACCGGAAAGGAGGACGAGGGACGAAGACGGAGAGGAGGAGAAAACGCAGGAGGCAGTCCCCAAAGTGACCGGAGTATTTGATTTTATTTCCCTTTATTTTTTTTTAAATTTGTCTCAATGATATGTGTATACAAGATTTTGAATTTGTGCGTAGGTATTTGGTTTTATTGTTTTGTTAAATTTGTCTCAATGATGTTGTTTATACAAGATTTAGAATTTTGTGCTTGAAGTTATCATGAATTTTTTTTTTGTTAAATTTGTTCCAATGATGTTGTAGTTGGTCTATACAAGATTTAGAATTTTGTAAAAATCTTGACAAATATATAGTTTAATTTAATAAATTTAAGATTGTAAAATATTTATTTAGTCATAGATTGTACGTAGAAGTGGTTATTTCATGATTTTTTTTGGATTATATAATTGTCTTGTTATATTTTTATTAATTGAATATATTTTTATGTTGTAATCCTTGAAGCAAATGGATGTACATCTAGGACCCATTTTACGAGATGTTGTAGTACTTGAAGCGGGAGACCATAGGTGTGATGCGTTTTGGGAGGATGAAGAATATGCTAATTAATAAAGTATTAAAGTGTCAGAGGACTTGTACTAGTTTGTATATGAGGACTCTTATTGTTAATAGACCGGGCTTTGATCACTTCTCTAGTAGAGAGATGGAGACCTGAGACCCATTCATTCCATCTTCCCTTTGGAGAGGTTGGAATTACTTTGCAGGATGTAGAAGTTTTGCTTGGATTGCCCGTAGATGGCAATCCATTGGCAGGGATGATTGGCCGATCCAGAGATCAGTGGATTCAGATTTGTGAGGACATGATGGGATTTAGGCCTTAAACATCTGATATTACGTCTAGTATGATTAGGATGTCTGCCATTATTCCTAAGCAACTAACAGATCATAGTCTAGATGTGGAGGGTGAAGGAGAGCAGGGTCTTCGTTCACGACGTAATCGACGTGGAACACAATGTGGTACTGGTAGCCACTATCTTTAGTTGTTTTCTTATGTTTAATATATTGTATTGGGTACTTAATGTTTCGAGGTTTTAAAAAGTTTGTTCAGATATGTGTTTATGTTGAAATGTTTGGTTTGATAATTTATTTGTTTATGATGTGTTATGTTGAAATAATACTCACTTCCACCTACCGAACAATAAGGGAGAAGGAACAAACTAGGAGTAAAAGGAGCATGATAGCATTTGATCCGAAAGGGGTGAAAGCCTGGTTTAATAGAGATTAGAATAATTACACCTATTTAGGGGAGTTTAAGTTTGAGATCCTAGTTTGGGATATGACATATCTTTTACTCCTATTTAGGGGGTTTTCACGTATAATAATAGTCACACCCACCTTCCGAATAATAACACTAAATTCCAAAGATTACAACAAGCCGTGTCCTTACGCAACATTGTGGAGCATAGACACTTTCGCACATATGCGGAAAGGAGTCGTTATTGGAGAGCTAGTTGTGTTTACAACCCCCAATGCAATAAAAATTTAAAACTTCTAAAGTAAAATTGGTTTCATTCAGAAACTAAAAAATTAAAAATTTTATAATACAATATTTTTATAAAATAAAGTTAGAAAAATTTTAAAAAAAGTTTATAAAAGTGGAGTTAATTTGTTAAAAAAGTTTATAAAAGTGGAGTTAAAATAACTAAAGGAATGAGGTGCAAGGTAATTACACTGGTAGGGAATTCACCTTGTTTTGTAACCTTATTTTTATGAATAAATTATATATACTTGATCAATAAATTTGATGAGATTTACATCTTATTTTAATTTCAGTGTATGGTGCATTATTTAGTCAATAAATATTTATTTTATTTATGAATTTTATTATTAGTAGATTATTTGTTTCATTATATGTAATTAAATTGCTGATTTTTATGATAGTTTTTTTGTTTTTTCAATTATGAGAAATAAACAAAAAAAATTGATTTAAAAAAATGAGGAAAGAAGTTGACAAGTTAAGAAAAAAATTGATTTAATAAAGAGGGACGGAGTTAGCTACTCCGTTTCCATTAAATAATAATTCGGAACGGAGTTGGCTACTCCGTTTCACCAAATATTATACGGAGTAAGCTACTCTGATTTACATTTTAAGGGAAAGTGCGTTTTCTGTTTACATATAAAGTAATCTAAAGCAGCCATTTTACATATGCAGGGAAATGACCCCAATAAATATATACTCCGTAAAATTTAGTTTTTGATGGACTATGGATAATTTATCACCTATCCACCCTAGCAAACGGATGTCTGAGTTCTCACCTAACCATCGTCTACAAGACTAACATTGGACTACAAGCCAAAATCTGAGTTCTTTCATCCAAAGTCTACCGCAATCCAACTTTTCTCAGCAGGGAGATCCATCTGAACTCGATCACAACTCAGTATCGCAATGGTCTCTCGCTGCTCGAACTGGAAGCTTCCGGCGGTGGAGTTCTGCGCACCGCCGTTAGGGTGTCCAAATCCGCAGGCAAGGCCGTCGGGATTCCATTTCAGCAGAACTGCCACCAGGAGCTCCCGTGCCTGGAGAGCCTTGACATTTCGAGTCTCAGCAGCGGTGGAACGGAGCAGTAGCGGCGGCGCCGGGGAAGGCGCAGCTAGTAAGAAGGCGGCTCCGTCTTCTTCCGGTTCTGTACCTAACTCGAATTACATGGTGCCTATGGACAAGCCGTCTTCCTGCCTTACTCGCCCTCTTGCAGAGATCCTCCGTGACCTTAATAAGAGGATCCCTGATAACATCATCAAGGATCACGGGAATAACGATCCTCATTCCACATTCATTCCTTGGTATGGATTAATTTAGTTCCTCCCTTTGGTATTTCTGCTATCTTCTTTGTGTGAATTGAGCCTGGATTGTTATTTGATATAATCCTCTAACTGTGGAATTTCATTTGTTTCTAATTTCTATGCAGGTACCATGCCAATCGCATGTTAAGCTTCTACGCTCCAGGTGCCAATTATGCATCATGCCTCTGCACTAATATGCTCTTTTCTATTTGCAGATCTAGAGTGGAATTCCATTCATTTGTTATGTCTGCTATTTACTACCTTAACAAAATGCATTTCATTACAGTACTAAAGCAATAATCGTAAAAAATAATACTACGCCTCATAATATACCTTATAGGTGAGGCTAAATTTACTAGGGTTGGATGTTCAAAGCTTCCCTAGCATGGTTTCACATCCACACACACCTTGAACCCCAACCTAGTCACTTGTCAGTAACATAAGACCTGTTTTATGCTTTGATTTGGGCATGTTTTGGGGTGCTGTGCTAGAGTCATTTGAACATAGCTTACTGTATCACACTTTCGTTATCATAGCAATTTTTCTGTGTCAGTTAATGAAATATTAAGTATTAAGCAACCTAAAATATTTTCGTTCTTTAACTGGTGTCACTCTTGAACAATTGAGAACTCTTTCTTACTTAAAAAAAGTAGTTTTCTGCTGCCTCTCTTTTCAATAACTTAGTTTTTCCTTTGTGCTTTTTTCTTGAGATTTTGTTACCTTATTAGCTCTTTATTAGGTCACACTTATATAAAGTTTGCTGGTTTCAGACGTTAACATGATTACATTGGCAAACCATTGATTTCTATGTTCCAACACATGGATAGTTTCATTAGTTTTCAAGTCTGATCGAATTAAAGAATGAAAAAAACAAAGACAACTACATCAAGTATAATAGGCTGCTCTTTTAGTACCTGTTTGAATGTTTCTTCTTCTCTAAAGCTCTCATTGATAGCCACAGGCTTGTTGTTATACATCTTATTGCAGGCTGGTGTGGAGAAATTAGGGATGTTATTTTCTCTGAGAATGGAAGGGTGACTGTCGTTTACCGTGTCACGGTATTAGGATCAGATGGAGAGGTATGCTATTCTTCTATGATACTTGAGCATGAGAAGTTATTGGAGTCTGTTTTAGTCGAGTTATTAAGCAGTTTCACAGTATAATTATATTTTTACATTCATCAACAATGGTATAAGGACTATTTGTGCTACTAAAGTAAGTTTGTTACCTGGTTACATAGTGACTTAAGTAAACATCCAAGGTTTTATTTCTTTTTTAAAATGAAGGCCATAATTTTTGTTGAATGGAGATGGTGTTAATTAAAGTGATTTACTTTAAGGTTCCGATCTTGATGATGATGTTAAGGTGCTGATGATGGAAATGATAACAGTTGAAAATTGACATGGATAATTTTTTTAGCCCAACAGGGTTAGTTTGTGCCATTCTATTAGAGTTGGGGAGAATGAATCGGGTATATGCAATCTGCTATATCAACAACAACAACTCAATATAATCCCATGAAAGTAGGGTCTGGGGAGGGTAAGTGTACGGGTCAGTCTACGCAGACCTTGCCCCTACTTGAAAGTAGAGAGGGAACAAAAGTGCACTTTTCGCCCAAGTATAATGCATAATTTATTTTTTGTAATAACTCCAGCAGAACACATTTTAACATGGGATTGCTCTATTTGCTGGTCTTCCCACCCTATGTCTATGAACTAAAGAAGCATCCTGTCAATTTGACTAAATAAGTAATATCACGTTCCACAAACCGAACTGTTTACGATGATCTTAAAATTCATTTAGTCTAACATTTCTTTACCTGCACTGGTCATATATATGTTGTATCTAAGGTAATGTAACACTAACATGATCTCCACATCTGTGCTCTAGTTTCTTATGATCTCACATTGGTCAAATTGTACACAAACTGATGTTATGCAACCCATCTATTCTCTAATTCTTGTAACCAATAACCACTTAAGTCGTCTTACACAAATCCACAGTATGTTTCTAGTTTCTTACAATCTCATATCGGTCAATGTGTACACAAACCAATTTTATTCAAACAATTTAATATCAATTTCTGGTGACCATTTTACCCGTTTTACGCAAGTCCAAATGTTTGGGGTTAGTATATAAGTAATCATGGCAATCTAAATTGTGAAGGCATACCGCGAGTCGACCGGGACAGTATCATCTGAGGATGAGAGCGTTGGGGATCCGGTTGCTGTAGCTGAGGAGATTGCGTTTTGCAGAGCTTGTGCTCGGTTTGGACTTGGCTTGTATCTTTACCATGATGAATAGCTGCGACAGAAATGACAATTTTGAGATGAGATTGGAATGAGAGCTGTTTGTATGGAATATATATATATAACATAATGCTACCTACCCCAACCCCTGTTATACACCAAATTGGGGTTATGACAATTTATGTGTTCATGCAACACTGTTTCTTTAGTTGTGGAGTTTATTGTTCAATTTATTGTCTTTATAATTTGCTAGTTTTAAATTGGGAAACATTCTCCCCACATCTTTAGTAGAGTGAAGGTCAATTTCACCACATAAATAGCATAGCATATGGTGTGTTTCTCTAGTGGGTGTCAAAGGTATCTCCAAATACTCTCAATGCTTAATGCGTGTTTTTGCAAGGCAACCCATGGGTTGNGGGCACCCCCCCCCCCCCCCCGGAGATGAAGTAAGATAGTGTTGTTTTTCCGATCATTTCAGTTCACAGGCACGACTAATCTCTGACTGTCCCGACCGATGCGCTCGCCCTAGTTGGAGGATAACATATGAGCATTTCTGTAATGCATCATAAGGTCATTGGGTGTGGATGACGTAATTTATGTTATGATGTGATCTATACCAAATGGCCTAAATAGTAGGTACACTTAAGTTTCTTTTTAGTTGGACTTTCTCTGACTCATTTTTTTTTATTTAAATCACGAGCATACATGGTTTAATTTTGATTGTCACATATGATGATATGAATGCATTCAGTATTTTATAATTTTTTATCGAACAACCTAAATTTAATGCACTAAATTTGTTTAGACATTTTTAAATTAAAATTGACATAATAGACATTTTTTAATAAAGAAAATTGACAAAACTACACTTTATTTTGTAATGATTGAATTTTTTTAATGACAAAATTATTTTTTTATAAGAAATACTTAAGTCACAAATTAAATGCTCATAAAATTCACAAGCTTACAATTTATACATCTTATTAATAAACAAATAATCTCAAATAATTAAAAAGTAAAAATCTGTATTCAGAAATAATTTATTTATGAATTTTGTTACTCCGTATTTGTGAATTGTGATTACAGCATTTCTCTTTTTTTATTCCTGAAAAATTTCTTACTAAGCGGAAATGAAAATCATTGACTCATTGACTCATTGAGTTGAAAACCCCTTAAGGGATAGTTCAAAAATCAAAACCCTAACCGCGCTCGGCCGGCAATTTTACAGTACCGATCAAACAACGGTGACCGGCGCCAGTTCACCGGCGAATATGGCCGGTATTGATACGGTATCTCCGTCATCTTCTCCTGCTCAAAAATTGAGTGTCATAGAGATAGAAGGGAAAGGCAGATCGATTGTGGCGTCGGCCCCGTTAAGAGCCGGGGAGATCGTCCTCAGAGACTCCCCTCTTCTTCTCTACTCTGCTTTCCCTTTCTTCCCGGCCTCAGGACCGCACCATCGGAGCAACAACATCTACTGTTCCAATTGCTTCAGATCGATCGCCTCCCTGCCGCTTCCGCCTTCTTGTCCGGCTTGCTCCGCCGCCTTCTGCAGCTCCGGCTGTCAATCCGTCGCCGGATCTTCTTCTCATTCCCCTTGGATCTGCCAGTCTCTTCGCCGTCTCCGGGACTGCTCTTCTTCTCCCCTCGTAGCACAAAGCCACGAGCGCCAAGTCTTGTCTCGTTATCTCCTTGCCGCCTACAACCTCGCTGCAATTTCTCCTTCAGATTTCCGAATTCTCCTCTCCCTTCAAGGTAATCCTTCTTCAATTTCCGCAGACGATGCTAGATTCCTCCATTCTCTGATGTCTTCCCTCTGCCCTAGTCCTGCCCCCGAGTTCGGATTCTCCATGGAGCTGACTGCAACTCTTCTGGCTATAGACGGTATAAACGGTTTTGGATTGATGGAGCCTTTTCATCCCGAAAAGGATAGATCTGTGAGGGCCTACGGCATCTATCCGAGAGCCTCCTTCTTCAACCACAATTGCCTTCCAAATGCTTGCAGGTTTGATTACATAGACGCCGATCTGAATTCAAGAACCAATACAGACTTCATAGTTAGGGCTCTCCATGACATCACAGAGGGCCGGGAAGTGTGTTTGAGTTACTTCCCTGTTAACCTCAAGTATTCGGAGAGGCAAAGACGGTTGAAGGAGGACTATGGATTCGTGTGTAACTGTGACCGCTGCAATGTGGAGGCTAATTGGGATGATGATGATGATGAGGGGGAAGAAGCAGAAGCAGAAAAGATGTCTGGAAATGGGAGTGGAATGAGCGAAGACGGGGAGGAAGCTATGGAAGAGGAAGGAATGGAAGGGGAAGTTGTTGGGGATTTTCCTCATGCGTTCTTCTTCGTAAGGTTCATGTGCAGTAGAGATAATTGTGGGGGCACATTGGCTCCGCTCCCTCCTTCTCATGCATCTCCATCAACATTAATGGAGTGTAATGTTTGTGGGAATGTGAGCACTGAGGAGAGTTGAAGATGAGCTTATGGCTATGTCATTGGGAAGAACCAGTAAGATCTGCTGCCAATTATACTTTGCTGGTTTGCCTCGTGATTGAAGTTTTGGTCTTTTTGTTGTTGTTGTTGTTGATATTTGGTTACTTTGGTTTGCATTTTTGAAAAAGACGCGATTTTGATCTTAGAACCGATGGAACGTGGGACTGTGGTTCAAAAATCAGCAAATTTTTTTGCAGAAGTGCAAACCATATATACCCAACATTGTTTGAACTGAAGGATAGAATCCATTTGGTAAAATATGCATTTGTGTGTGGAGTTCACTTTAACTGGAGTTTCTTGTGATTCTTTGTGCAATTTAACTTTAACAAGAACAGTAGTAGAAGTATCCTGTGAACTACAAAAAGTAAAATGAAGTTACCTTTTGATGTTAACTATGTCTCATATGCCTAATAAGATGATCTTCAAATGTTTGTTCTGCAAATTTGATACAAGCATTATAACACCTTTTTAAAAAGATAATGCATTTCTTTTTGGAATGCAAAATGAAGATTTGTAAAAGAGCATCCAACTTAGCCCAAGAAAGACATGTGAACTTTAATGTGTGTTAGCGTGGTAAGAGCACTTTTAAAGATATTTTTTTGACTTGGGAATTGGGATATGTTTGGCATTAGATTTGAAAATATTACCTACCAATAGCTTTTAGTGTTAGTTTTTTATGTTTATTTGCATCTTTAAACAAATATCTAAAATGTTAATGTTAACCATAAATGTTATTCCCAAACAAATCTTGTGTTGAACAAATGAAAATCCCTAGTCCTAAATATAAACACGAGTTGATTTTTTTGGGAAGGTTAAAGTTTTGAAAATAGGTATTGTAATCATATAATTAAATATACAGAGTAATATTCTACTCCCGCAGTGTCATGGTTTTTTGTTTCATTTTGATTTATGATATTTAATGTGAAATTATTTTTAATTTAATTTATTTAAATATTGGTGTAAACGGGTCTATCTTAGATAGGGGTGTACAAAATCCGGGTTGGACCGGTAGAGAGTGTCACATACAAAGAACATTTTTACTCCATAATATTTGATGTGTTCTTGAGAAAGTTGGGATCACATTTGGGCGACCAAACGTAATTTCATCGTATGATCAAATTATGGAGTGAAAATATACTTAAACCACATATACTTAGGTGGTAAGGTGGGAGGGAGTATATTCTAATTTATACTTGTATAATATATAGAGTACTTTTATTTGTACAAAACACAGCATAATAATATGTTATAAACCAGATTTCATTGTCTAAAAGAACACCATTGTTATCATAGCTGTCATCTTCTTGCTCTGATTATGACGCCGCGTTCTCCGATGCGACAAGATGATCTCTTTGATGGCTTCTCCCATCCAGCTTCACTTGGAGGTGAAAGCCTGAAAACATCATTGTTTGTGAAACACTATTAGAAAGCTAAAAGTGTCAATCTTGATGTCATCCGTGGTGTCACCACCACGGACACAATCACACACGGACTGTCACTGTCTGTGAGACACTAGTAGTATAAATCTTGATGTCATTTGTGGTGTGACTGTAGTATAATCCAAATTGAATTCAGACAATCCACTTTGAGAATCACAACCATAGTTAGCCCCAAAGGGTGT
Source organism: Cuscuta campestris (assembly GCA_900332095.2). NCBI lineage: Eukaryota > Viridiplantae > Streptophyta > Magnoliopsida > Solanales > Convolvulaceae > Cuscuta > Cuscuta campestris. Next base: position 1,260,806 of record OOIL02000450.1, on the reverse strand, counting down.
GTGTGTGTGTGTGTCTATGTTGCTAGAGTGATGAGAGTGGTTGTGCTTACAGCGAAAATAGTGGCATGACCAGGATCAGACAGGTGATCCAAGAGGTTATCAATAGGTCCAGTTCCTGTGTATATGTGCTGGAACCATGCACCCATGACAGCCAACATGGCTAGCCTCCCATTCTTGATCTCCTTGGTTCTCAACTTCTTGATCTTCTCCGGGGAAGAACCGGGCCCGCCTCCCCAACCCAGCGGGTCGAACCATAACCCGCCCGGATAACCCACGTCAGTTCCGGTGAGCTTGTTGTTGGGGAAGATGGGATCCGTGTTCACGCAGCCCGGCTTCACTATGTCTGCCCACCGCCTCCCCTCTGCCCAACCGATGAGTGCCAGCTGGACGACGAAGAGAGTCGTCGTGTCGGCAAAGTACTGTTGCTCGCCGGCGGTGTACCACGAAGGAGTGTTCAGAATCCCAACCTTTGTGAGCATCTCCGGGATGAAAATGCCCGCCGCGGCCAACATTGCCCATCTGCAATGCACAATCTCTGCCTGCTGGTTCCATCTCAAGCTTTCCGGATCAGATGCTGTCGTCAATGATACAGCCATGACAATGTCAATGGGATATATTACACTCTCTCTCTCTCTCTTTGTTTGTGTTTGTGTGTACGTGTGTAAGAATAATCAAAGTGTTAGCTAATATTAAAGACAGAACCATGTCGCCTTGATCATGATCTGGTATTTCACAATGGTTAAATTGCTAAAACATTTCAGTTTCAAATACTATTGCTTCGTTTGGGAACAACATTCTTGATTGACGTTAGTGTTTTGGATTATTCCGTCTTTTTTAATGGTGTAGATTCCACTTTGAAAACATGAAAGCTAAATGCTGCAGTTACATATATGGCCTTTTCAAAACACTGAAGTTGTTTCCAAACGGGCACTATATAGGGTAATGAGCTTAGATACATAATGAAGTTTACTTACCAAGACCAAGAGGGTCAAAACCATAGTCTCCAGGGAGGCTGCACGGTAGAGAGATCATTACAAAGGAATATCATTCTTATACAATATATTCTGTACTTTGTAACACAAGAAGTCTTACAAACAGTTCAGTAATCAAATTTATAACGAATTGTCGTACACATTTGGGTAACTAACTATTTATAATGCATTGAACGTAACCTTTGAGGGATGTTTCTAAACTTCGAGAGTTAAGCCGATCATCAAACTTAGAATCAACCACTGAAAACAGTGTCAAATAACCTCAAAAGGTCTCATCATCGGGAATGATGGTTGTAGCATTTAATTTGAAGAAATCTATCTAAATAAGACTAAAGCATGAAACTTAGAAAAATGTTAGGGGTACACGGTACACCATTGACACCATTGGAATGGTGTACCCCAAGCATTTTATACCACATAATTTGTAGTGTATGAAAAAAGAAAAAATTAATAACAAATATTTTTGATACAAAAATAAGATCTCCCATATTTTTGTTTCCTAAATAGGAGTGCAAACACTTTAAATCACCCGCAATTTGGCATCGTGTATTGACATTATAATGTACTCCATTTTTTTGCATTATGGTTTTGACATTATGTCCTATCATATTGGTATAAAAACATTAAAGGTCTTATTTTGGTATATGAAACATGTTTTAATCATAGTAACTATTTGGAAATTCATTTCCACTATTAATAGGATCCTATTTATCTTACAAGTTTGACAAAATTAGGAAGAAAAAGTATTAAGATGGTAATTTTTTTTAAAAGGCAACTTAATTTGAGATATAGAGAGTACTAGTTAACCTGCCATCAAGCCAGGGAGGAGGGGTGCTGCCAGGGAACCAGATGGGTCTGCCGGGATCGGCCGCCACCGCACGCACTGTAGACGATCTCGACGACGTGGCGGCCGGAGCAGCTAACTTTCTCGTCTCCACTCTTCTCCCGGCGAGGAAAGGATTGTTAGCCTTTAACCGGGAACTGCAATTAGTTCCCAAAAAAACAAGACAAAAATTCGAGCTCGTATGAGTTCTTCGAACACGAAATACATGGAAAACGGTCGGATCGGACTTGCCTGGTGGAAGAGAGAGCCACGGCGGCGATTGTAGGCGACGCGCAGACGGAAGCCGCCATTCTGAATTGAAGGAAGAAAGGGTCGAACTGAGGATGTGAATTGGGAGGGGGCTTATCTTGAATGTTGATGGATAAAGGAATTGGATTATTGAATTGCCACGTGGCATCCTAAATCTCATGTGTACCTTCATGGTACAGTTGTTTAGCATCCTCTCCAATTCTCCACTTCATATTTCCAAAAAAGAGTTTGATTAAAATTATATTTTTGTTAAAATATTGATATAGAATTTAAAAATTAAATTCACAGAATTTTAAAAAAAACTAATTTAGAATAAAACATAGTACGGAGTATTTTCTTCATCTTAATTTATTTGAAAAATAGTACATAATTATAATTATATCAAAATAAAATAAGATGTGACAAGATTATATTAGCTTTTCAAATGGATAGGAAATATGTATAAAGAACGTGGTTAAAATATAAACATATGAATAGTAAACAAACAACTTAAATTGAAACACATTGACTAGTTAATAATACTTTCTCTATTCCAAACTAGTTTACAATTCTTTTGAATTACAAGGCAAAATTTTATGTTTTTTGGAATTATTTTATTTAACATTTGGTATAAAAATAAAGAATAAACCTCATACATTAAAAAATTACATCAAAATATTTACAAAACAAAAATTGATAAAAATATTTAATTTTATCAAATATTCTATAGTTAATAAAAACATAAATAAGCAAAAGTTATCAAAATGTTAGGTCACGGTTATGTTCCTAACAGCAACCCAAGGCTCACAAGCACACGAAAAGGTGAACTTATTATACTCAGTACCACGGAGTACATACCATTGAAAAATGGGATTAATTTCTCCCTCAGAATTGAGTAAAATAAGAGGGTGTTTGTTTTCAATGGAGGTAGATTTTTTTCAATTGTAGATTTCAATGGAGGTAGATTTTTTTCAATTGTAGATTTTTTTCATGACCTCCTATGTTTTCTTTTCTTTACACTGTGTTTGTTTGAAGGTAGATTTAATATCCTACCTTGTTTGGTGACAAAAAGTGAGATAGGTCAAGAGAGGTAAGGGGAGGTAGAGTGATGTAGGATTACCTCTGAACAGTGGATTTTAGATGACCGGCGAAACATGGAGGGAGGTAAAGCCTTTCCGTCGTTCGCAGAGCAGGGATCGTCATCTTCACCCGATCGCCATCCAAGACAGGTATTTCGGCCGTGCTTACATTTTTTTTCAGCCGATCAAATTTAGCTGCACCGTCATCTTCACCCATGCACTGCATTTTCGGCCCACCTCACTTTTTTTTATTATTACTTCAATTTACACCTTTTTTTTTCCCAATTTTCATCTCAGCGGTTTGATCATTACTCCAATTTTAGATCGGCAATTTTAGATCTGCCATATTCAATTTTCATCTCTGCGGTTTGATAATAGTTTTAGACCTGCCATCTTCAATTTTCACTTTTTTTCATAGCCGATTTGATCATTACTTAATTTTCATTCTTTTTTGTTTCTTATTTGTGGTTTTTTCTGTTCCTTTTTTGTGCTTTTTCTGGTTACTTTTTTCTGTTTTTTTCTATAATTGTGCAATTTTGAATACTCTGTTTTTGTAGTTTTGTTATTGTACTTGGTTTTCTGCAATTTTGTTATTGTACTCTGTTTTTTTGCAATTATCTGGACTTGGTGCTAGTGATTTGAGTTCTTACATATTAACGTGAATTATGCTAAAATTTTTAGAATTCTAATAAATTAAATAAAAAATGTTTAGAATTTATGTAAATATAATTTTGTATATATATTTGCAAAGCACAAGGATATTTTAGTAATTTTATTATTTTCCTACCTCACGTTACCTAATAAAACATCCAAACACTATTTTTTAGGAAAAATTGCCTAAAATAATCCCAACTTTACCCGGTCTTTCAAAAATAATCCCACCTTTCACTGTGATGCATAATAATCCCAACTTTACTGAAATTTGCCAGTTTTGGGTCGCCGTTAAGTTTCTAACGGAAGGATAACGGAAATGCCCGTTTTAGACAACAAAATGAAAGTTGGGATTATTTTTGATGAATTTTTGTTTTTTAATTTTTTTTGAAATTTTNAAAAGTAAAATAAAAATATACGGGTGGGTTTTAATATTTTAGGCATTATACAAAGCATTAACATATCACTTCTTATTTTTTAGAAAAAATTATCTACAATAATTCCAACTTTACCGGACGGCTTGTTCTTTTAAAAAATAAGTAGTACATTAAGACTCCGTATAGTGTGTAAAATGTTAAACCCACGACTCCATATATATTTATTTTATTTCTTACCAGTTTCTGTTTAATTTATATTGATTACATTATTTATTTGATTAATTTTGAATGGTTTTAGTTATTTTTCTCATTTTCATTATTTTTTATATCTATTTTTTTCTAAGGTAAGAATAATCTTTAAAAAAGAAAAAGAAATGGAGGTTGAAAGTAATTCAAAAAATTTAAATAAAAATTTCAAAAAAAATTAAAAAACAAAAATTCATCAAAAATAATCCCAACTTTCATTTTGTTGGCTAAAACGGGCATTTCCGTTATCCCTCCGTTAGAAACTTAACGGCGACCCAAAACTGGCAAATTTCAGTAAAGTTGGGATTATTATGCATCACAGTGAAAAGTGAGATTATTTTTGAAAAACCGAGTAAAGTTGAGATTATTTTGGGTAATTTTTCCTATTTTTTAACTCATTACCTTACTTTACCTACCTTCAATTACCTATCTTCAATTACCTACCATTACCTACCTAATAAAGCTCTTACCTACCTCCAACCAAACATACCCTTATTGATGCCAACTAATTATCAAAGGGAAATTTACCTAAGTATTACTAAAATATAGTGACATTTTCCCAATGTAATACCATATGTTTTTATTTCACAATGTAGTAGCATTGTTCAATGTTAATTGGCCATTGTTCAAGTAAACATCCACCGTCTGTGCCTACTGGACATTGTTCAAACTGAAAGTCCACTATCACTAGACATTGTTCCCACTACTTGACATTATTTAAGTACTATTTAGAAAATTAAAAAATTCAAGTGCTACATTAAAAAAAGACATGTTTTCTTATTTTTTAGAGCAAATTTCAATTTTTAAACAAGTCGATAAAATCTATAAAAATCATGCTACGTTAAAATATATCAAACTCTGCATAGAATTAAAATAATCCATAGATTATATATAATCCACACATTCTAAACAATCTATCAAAATCTAAATGGAACACACACACATAAGTGTATCCAGTTGTGTAAACGAAGTTCGAACAAGGCTGCCCTTTGGGCCGGTGCAGCATATCTCGAATTGCACCCGGTCCAGACAAATTTGAGGGCCCAATATTCTTTATGAAGAAGTGATAGCCCAATATTCTAGAAGAACACTCCTGAGTCCTGGCCCGAGCTGCCATGCGCCCTTGCTACTGCTAAGTGAAGACGACTGCAAAACGGAGAGGCTCAGGGACGGCCGGCCGGACGGAGGGAGGGAGGAGGCCAATCGATTAAGGATTCATCGACACGGCGGCGATTCTTATTTCAGATTTTCCCCATTTCTGAGCCCGCTATTCTCCAGGTGTGATTTTCGATTTTTTACTCGATTTATTCTTCCCTTTCTGAACCATTGAATGCATCCAATGTTTTTTTGCTGTGTTCTAATCCTTTTATTTTATTTTCCATTTCTCATATATTTTTTTTTGTGTCCTTGAGTTCCTCCATCTTCTACCGTACTCCCTCCGTCCACCAAAGATCTTCCCATTACGCGTTACAAGGCTTGACCGACTTTATTTTTAATTCAATTTAATTGATTATAGGAGTAAAATTTTAAAATAAAATTTATATAGTAATAAACTACATGAAAAATTCTACAAAACTAGAGGTGACAAGACTATATTATTTTATGAAATGACTAGTAAAAATGAGCAAACAAAGTGAGTGAAGTTTGACCCTGTGAATAGTGACTGGGAAGATCTATGGTGGACAGAGGGAGTAATTAGTAATTTGTCTAAACTTAATTAAATTGTTTACTAGAATTAAATATTCGGAAATATATTAAATTGTTTAATAAAGTTGAATTTTTCTAAAAGTTATTCAATTCTATGCAAATAAATCAATTAAAGTGTTCAGTTTTATGAAATTTATTTTAAAAAATGATTTACATTTGATAGAAGTAATAGAACACACAACACTCATTGTATTTTGATATCAATTGAATGTGAAATTTTAATAAGAAAGATAAATTTATTAATTGATTAATTGTTTTGCATTAAATGTACAAATTTAATGACTCTTTTTTGTGTGAGCTTTTTCATGGAATTTTTTTAGTTTATAAGTAATATTTTCATTATAAACAAAGATAATAATTGATATGAAATTTATTCAAATTTAAATTTATTTAAATTTGACAAATATACAGTGCCTTTATGAAGATTGGACCGGCCCTGCTCACAATGCATGGTTAGGTTCTCATGGTCGGAATAATTTTATAGGCAAATTTAGTTTGAACATCGTGGAACATATCACACAATGCATAGTGAATTGCACATTCTTTTAGATGACGATTTTTGTGTGTTTTGATTTTTAGGAAGAAAGGTAACAAAGAAGATGTGGCAAAGTTTTGACTACGTTTTCCATTTCCTCAAATTATGATGCGCCAGCAGTTGATAGTCTTCAGTCGTAAGGTGTTATCAAATTCTTCTGTTTTAACACAGAGAAGATATGCTGAAGTGGCGCACCCTTTGAACACATTCAACTCTATAAGCAACAATGGTTTTATTACATATAGAGAATTTGTACACACCTCTACACGCATTCGAAAGGAATGGGATCCGAATGATCCAGCTACCTTGATGAAGGAGGATGGGGTCTCAATTTGTAGCAAAATGTGGATTCAGAGTTTCCGTGAACCAGAAAAAACAGTGACTAATCTCACTGATTATTTGAGGAGGTTTGAGCTGTGGGTTTTGGCGTACCAGAAAGTTTGCGCAGATGACATTGGAGCATATATGCCCCGAAGCTCAATAACTAGGTCAGCTCTTGAGGATTTGTTGGGATTGAGGAATGCTGTTCTCGATAATAGGTTTAGGTGGGGGGCTAGGTTGGAATTTTTTATTAAATCTCCTAGAGATAAGACCGAGTACGAATCATTATCGAAGAGAAAGATCAAGGCTATCCTTACTACCACACAGCCATCCCCTTTTCAGGACAAAATAGTTCAAGAGGTGCTGTTTCTGATTTTGGAGCCAATTTATGAGGCCCGTTTTTCTGAAAAGTCATTTGCATTTAGACCGGGAAGGACTGCGCGTACTGTTCTGAGAGTGATTCGAAGGAGTTTTGCAGGCTACCTGTGGTACATGAAGGGTGACTTGAGTACAGTGTTAGATGGAATGAAGGCTGGACTAGTGATTGGTGCATTGATGAGGGATGTTAGGGACAAGAAAGTGATTGATTTAATTAAGTCCGCTTTAACCACTCCAGTGATCACTAGTAGGCCTGACGATGGTGAGAAGAAGAAAAAGAAGAAGAGGAAGTACCAAAAGAAGAGAGTTCTAGCCGAGGATGAACCAAAACCTGATCCATACTGGCTAGACACCTTCTTTGGGTTTGCGCCAGAAGAAGCTGAAAAACTCCCTTCATGGGGTCACTGTGGTATATTGAGTCCACTTTTGGCTAACATTTGTCTTGACGAACTAGACCGATGGATGGAAGGCAAGGTGAAGGAATTCTATCGTCCTTCAAAGAGTGATGTCATTTGGAATAGTCCAGAAGGGGAAGTTGAGCAGGGAAATACTTCATGGCCAGAATTCGTTCCTACCAGTGGGCCAGATAAGACCAGGAAAATGGACTATATCCGTTTTGGTGGTCACATTCTGATTGGAGTTAGGGGTCCTAGGGCAGATGCAGCTACTCTTAGAAAGCAGTTGATTGAGTTCTGTGATCAGAAATATATGCTTAAGCTTGACAACGAGAGCCTTCCTATCGAACACATAACTAAAGGTATTATGTTTCTTGATCACATCTTGTGTCGTCGAGTTGTTTATCCCACTCTACGGTATACTGCCACAGGTGGCAAAATAATCAGTGAAAAAGGTGTGGGGACCCTTCTCTCCGTCACGGCTAGCCTGAAGCAGTGCATTAAACAGTTTAGAAAACTCAGCTTCCTTAAGGGAGATAGAGACCCGGACCCACAGCCATGCTTTAGAATGTTTCATGCTACTCAAGCGCATACAAATGCGCAGATGAACAAGTTGTTGGCTACAATGGTTGAATGGTATAGATATGCCGACAATAGAAAGAAGGTTGTCAACTTTTGTGCATATATTATAAGGGGTTCCCTTGCAAAGCTCTATGCTGCAAAATATAAGCTTCGGTCACGAGCTAAGGTTTACAAAATTGGTTCTAGAGATCTTCGCCGTCCTCTAAAGGAGAAAAAGGGACAGTCTCCAGAATATCAACATTTACTTAGAATGGGTTTGGCGGAGTCAATTGATGGGTTATTGTATACCCGCATGTCCCTTGTTCCAGAAACTGATTACACCCCATTTCCTGTTGGGTGGAGGCCTGATCATGAGAAGGCATTGATTGAGTATATAATGCTTGATGACTCAAGAGTGTTGGATGAGCAGCGACGCTGCTTAAAAGAGCAAGGACTGATTTCACCTCAGGACTACATTTCAATGCTTGTTTGGAACTACAAAAGAAATGCTTTAGCTTTGGATTTGCGGCCTTCAACAGTAAACACAACGGCCAAGAAAGATTTGATGTTGGGTACTGGTGATGTAAATGAGTTTGGAAAAGATGGAAGCAATGAAGATGAAGATGTTAGTGCTGCACAAATGTAAGCCGATGTGACATTTTTCACAATTTCACGATTCTGGTGTGAGAAAATCCTTTACACTAGGCTTGGTTCACAGAAATTTGAAAGGAAAGGAAAAGAAAACGATTTCTTTTCCTCATCTAAATGGAATGGATTCATTTTCCCTTCTTCTTAGCTTATTTTTTCTCCCACTTTTCTTTTCTTTTTCTTCCCTAACCAAACATGAAGAAAATTTAATGTCATCTCATTTTCTTTTCTTTTTTCCCTTGAATTCCTTGAACCAAACATAGTGCTAGAATTCTTAAACCCAATATAGGAAATGTTTTACAGTCATAAGCTGAAATCTGCGGCCACATATTTTCAGATTTGAGCGACTTTTAGTGCAAGCTTTTTCCAGTTTTTTCCCTCTTTAGTAGAGGCTGACTCATTCTTAATTTGTTTCAGGGTCTGCTAGCCATTCGGGCACTATATAACATGCAATCTGTTGTAGCCCTTGGGAATTCACAACATCAAACTGCAGCAAGCAAGATCCTATAGGACAGGGCTAACTAAACGATATGCATTTGGAGTTTTGCCCATAGGATTGAGTTTGTGTCTTGACAAACTCTTCAACAAATCATATGGTTCAGAGAGAGTTATGTTTGACATGGTAAACTGGCTACACATGTTGGGATAATCAAATGCATTATCATCTTCTGGAAAATAAATAGAGCATTACATGGCCACGGTATTCGCTGCGTGGATGGGGGCCGTATGGACGCATTCAGGATGCGTAACTGCATAAGCTTCACAGGGAAGTGAGCTTTAACTTATTTCAACTCCTTGTCTATACAAACACAGAGACCATGGTAATTAATGCCTGGGGAGTTATGGTGTGTTGTAACACTAATGCCAGTCTTATGTAGTGTGATGTTGATTCCTGATGAAACTGGCTCTCACTTATATCAATTTTGACACCCTTCCTCGGTTTCTTTTTATTGTATTGTGTTGTAGCAATACCATGGTTGTTAAGTCGACAAGTCGAGTCGAGTCGGTGAAGGATTAGTCGACTAGTCGGCCTACTAGTCGTAGATTAGTCGACAAATCACAATTAGTATTGAAATTCTTAACATTTTATGTATCTTCATTCACCCAAGATAACTATATAAATTTATATGCCAAAATATCACTGCCAAAACAAAATTATGTTCAAAGGTAGCACATAAAGCCACTGAAAAATTAATAAAACTTAAAAATTAAGAGTATACTTTAGTGATAAATAACTAAAGATAGACATCTTATCCATGGATAGAGAGCTTGTGAATCATGGAAGATGAAGAAGAATCAAATTGATTCTGGAACTCTGAAAGATGCCGATGAAGGAGATGTCGCGATTCAGAAAGGGTTAAATGTTGATTCATTGTGCTGATTGAACCGATCGGGGGAGGCTATGTTCTATTTTCAAAATTTAATAAAATTTGGGTCGTGTTGGTCAAAATTGAGTTGCGTCAAATTGGGTAGATTTTATTCAGACTAGTCGTCCCCTAGGCGTCGCTTAACTCGCGCAGTCGCCGAGTCTACCGTAGCCACTAGTCGGCGTGTAAGTCGCCATACAAAAAACGCTGGGGCGACTAGTCGGCGATTAGGCGACGACTTGACAACAATGAGCAATACACCTTTAATTGGAAGACGAAGCTAAATTACTTGAGAGTACTTAAATTAGGGAAAGACATTACAGATGATGTGAGTAGACCAAGTGGTTCCCTCATCCCAAAACTGCATCAACATCCCTTTCATTTGAAGAAAAATAAATGTGACAAGAAAACTTATGTTCTTGTGATGTTTTTGCTGTAGGAAATGAATTATGAATAAATTTTTTTCTTCATGTCTAAATTTCTTACATGCTAGTATTCAAAAGTTTCAAAGAGGACTTTTATAGTGTTAACCTTTGTAGACTTTTTATTGGGCTTTCATTCTTAATAATTAGGTGTTGACTGTTGTACTCATATGGGTTTGAGGAGATGACGATTATTATGAAAATCCTTTGTTTAGGTTCTCTTGTTTTGGTCTTTTATTTAAATTAATTTTAAGTTGTGTTTGGATAAATGCATTGCAATTCTAAGATAAGTGTCAATGTAGTAGTTGTGTCTGCTTTTGATTTACATATTTCTTGTTTTTTCAGATCAGCAACAAAAATAAATAAAAAATGAAAGAAGTTTGATTCTATAAGTAGTAAATATATAACTTAAATTAAGACGGAGAGAGTAGAACTTTAAAATTATTTTTTTAGAAAAAATTCTCAAAATGGTACTCAATAACTATATATTTTTCTAAATTAATCCTCAAAATTAACTAATTCCAGAAATGGTACTCGTTAATTAAGAGTAATGCTCGATTCATTCCTCTCGACTAACAACCATTTAAATAGCGTTAAAATGACTTTAAACCTTATACTATTTTCTCAAAATGGTACTTTCTAACTGACTGTTTTCGAAATAAAAATAAATTAATTATGGAAAAATATTTTAAATTTTATAGAATGATAATATAATGCTAAAAACTACAAACATATTTTTATAAATTTGAAAAGAAATGTTTTAGATCATTTATAATTATTTAGAAGAATATCATGTAAATAAAATGTTAAAACGTTAAAGACATCACCCTAAATAGGAGTAAAATATAAAGAAAATATCAAAATAGAAGTTCTTTCTCTATGTTTTACTTCTATTTATGGTGATTTCTTTAAACATTTATCAAAATTATAAAATTATATTTACACTTTTTAGTATTATATTTTCATCCTATAAAATTTAAATTATTTTTTCATAATTAGTATATTTTTATTTTGAGAGTACCATATTTGGAAAGTAGTATAAGATTTAACGTCGTTTTAATGCCCGTTAGTCGGGAGGACTAAACTGAGCATTTTTCTCAATTGACGAGTACAGTCTCAGGAACTAGTTATCTTTGAGGACTAATTTAAAAAATGACATAGTTATTGAGTACCATTTGGAAATTTACTCTTTTTTTAATGTTTTTCAAATGATTATCTCTCCGTCTAGTATTGCATTTTTATTATGGTTTACGAACTTTGGATGACTTTATTTTTTATTCAATTTGTTTGATTGTAATTGTAAAATTTATTTTCTAAACTTATATATTTAAAAATTATACTCCATCTGTCCTAAATTGATTTACACTTTAAGCAAAATGAATTAAATTTTCAGTTTTTTAAATTTATTTAATTTAAGAATTGATATAGAAATTAAAAATAAAACTTAAATATTTTAAAAACACGTCAAAAGTACTACAAAATAAGTATTCACAAAAATATTGTATTTTATAAAATAATCAATCAAAGTATAGAATTAAACAAATTTTTGGTGATTTTTAAATCGTGATTTTACGCAAAGAGACTAGAATAACTTTGAACAGTTTATTTTCGGAAGAATAGAATATTAAAAACAAAGAAAAATATAAAAATTCGATGGAGATGCGGGGTATCGATCCCCGTACCTCTCGCATGCTAAGCGAGCGCTCTACCATCTGAGCTACATCCCCATTGGTTTTGAATCAACTCATACGTTATATTTAATCCTTTATGTAAGCCTTTAATCCTAACAACTATGCCTTCTTCGCGCAAATCGAAATGGCGGTACAGACTACGGAGACTAAAGTCACTCTGCAGATTGGTTCGCCCATCTCAAATTCGCAATGGGTAAAATGAATGCTAACATCAGAGCGACCATTAAATCTCTGAAAGTCCAAAAATTCATCCAAATCCAGAAAAACCTTTCAAATCCAATCCCGAAGCTGTGGGACGACGGCGACATCTTCAACTCCAAGTCTTTGCCATGGAGAAGCAACCCCGTCTTGCTCGAGCTACACACAATCGATCCCACCCTTCAGCACCTCAACCAAGTTCATGCCCAGCTCGTCGTCTCCGGAAACTTCCAGCACCCCCTGCTCTTGGGCCGCCTTCTGAAGACGCTCTGCTCCTCGAAATCCACGCTACCCCGCGCCACCAAGATCTTTGGGTGTATTGACGAGCCCGATGCTTTCATGTGCAATTCTATCATGAGAGGGTATGTGAATTTCGACGAACCCGGAAATGCTTTGGCATTTTATTATGGTCGAATGGTTAAAGATGGGATCTTTGAGAACAGATATACGTTCCCGGTATTAATGAAGGCTTGTGGTGATTTGTGTTTGGTATCAGAGGGCGAGAAGGTCCACGCCATCGTGGTGAAGCGTGGGTGGGAGTTGGATTTGTATGTCAGGAATACCATGATTCACATGTATGCGGTCTGCGGGAGTGTTGGAGATGCAAGGAAGGTGTTTGATATGAGTCCTGAATCAGATTTAGTGACTTGGAACACCATGATTGATGCATATGTGAAAAATGGTGATGTGGGTTTTGCCCGTCTGGTGTTTGATGCTATGCCTGAGAGAGATGTTTTCAGCTGGAACACAATGATTTCGGGTTATGTGGGGATTGGGGAACTGGACGCCGCAATGCAGTTGTTTGACTGGATGCCTTCCAAAGACATTGTTTCTTGGAATTGTTTGATTGATGGGTACTCTCAAATTGGGGATGTCATCGCTGCCCGGTCACTCTTTGATCGCATGGGTCGTCGAAATGTTGTTTCTTGGAATTGTTTGATGGCACTGTATGTGCGAATAAAGGATTGCGATGAGTGTTTGAGATTGTTTGACAGAATGATGATGGAAGGAGATGTTAAGCCAAATGAGGCTACCTTAATGAGTGTCTTGACTGCTTGTGCACACTTGAGGAGGCTAGATAGAGGTCAATGGATTCACTCGTTCATCAAAAACACCCGTTGGATAAAACCCGATGTGTTGCTAATGACTGCTGTCATTACAATGTACGCGAAATGTGGAGCCCTTGATTCGGCTAAGTGTGTCTTTGATGCGATGCCAGAGAAAAGCGGCGTTGTAACTTGGAACTCTATGATTATGGGGTATGGCACACATGGTATGGGCAAGAAAGCGCTTGAAATGTTCTTGGAGATGATAAAGCTGGGAGTGATGCCAAATGACGCCACTTTTGTGTGTGTTTTGAGTGCTTGCGCTCATGCTGGGATGGTAATGGAGGGGTGGTGGGTCTTCAACCTAATGCTCAGAGTCTACAGAGTTGAACCCCGAGTTGATCATTTCGGATGCATGGTTGATCTCCTTCAGCGTTCCGGGTTGATGGATGACATCAAGAAGCTCCCCCTAATGGAGAGTGGCCCTTCACTTTGGAGCGCTTTACTATCAGATTGCGGGACCCACTTAAACACGGAGCTCGGGGTTATCGTAGCGAGAAAGTTGATGGAATTGAGGCCTGGTGATGTTGGACCATACAAGCTGCTATGTGACATATATGCCATAGAGGGGAGATGGGAAGATGTAGAGAGTGTTAGGAAGATGATGGGTGAGAAGGATATACACACAAGAAGAAAACAGCAGGGTCTAGCATTTCACCTCAGGACTACAATGGCTAGGGGTGGTTTACAAGGTTCTGCTAGGGAAACAGCATTGAAACCAGAACGGTAGGGCAGGCCGGAGACGGGGAACCTGACCAAAATCGTCGTGGCTCGGAATTGGCATGGGACTGGATCACCCAGTCACCTCTACTTAGGTCTGGTTATGTTGGAATTGGGTGACATTTATTTATAAGAACACGAAAAATCTTTGAAAAGACATAATATGACGATTCCTAAAGAAACTAGTCGAGCAGAGTTGAGACATGGTTGGCCATGTTGTAGTTGGATTGTTGGAAGCCATGAAGATGGAAAAGAAACTATGTAAATTGATCACATAATGTTGGTTAGTGTATAAAATTTTGTGAATCTTCAATTCTAAGTTTGACCTTTTGTTTGTCTGGTTAACTTGAACTATAGACCATGTTTGGGTTCTGGATTTTGAGATGGTTTTTGGTTGTTTTGACAAATTTTGGTTGATTTGACTTGTCAAATAACCACATAGAGAAGAAGAGAAGGATTCAAAATCAGATCTGCACCATCAAAGAATGATAAAGGAGAACAGTTTGAGGAAAGAGAACATGTGGGCAGTGTCTTTGTGGATTTCTTCACTAACAAACAGCTTAGGGAAAACTACTTGGACAGGGAACAATGAACCTAATAATATCATTCAGAAAGGCAAGACTTTGGATATTCATCAACAAGTCTTCTTGATCAAGCTAGCCAGTTGAAGATGAGTGAGATAAAGAGGAATCTGTTCAACATTTCTGTTAACAGATCTCCTGGGCCAGATGGGTATTCCAGTGGGTTCATCAAGAAACAGTGGAATATTTTTTGGCCTCTTATTTGCAAAGCAGTCAAAGAATTCTTCCATAAAGGGTACACACTCAAAGATTGATCTAAGGAAGGCCTATGATTGTGTAAGCTGGAAGCCTTATTTCAAATCCTTTACATTATGTTTTGTTCAAGGAATTTGAAAGGCAAAAGAAAAGAAAGTGAGATGGAAACCATTTTTTCTTCTTTGGTTAGAGAGAAAAAGATAAGAAAAGGAGGAAGAAAAGAAAATGAGAAGACAAATATTACTAAGAGGAGGGAAAACCAAATTCCTCCCATTTTTGCGAGGAAAATGAGAGAAGCCCGTTTTTTTCTTTCCGAATTTCTTGAACCAAACATAGTGTTATCCTTTCAAATTCCCTGAGGCCTGAACAATTTATTCAAAACATTTTTCATATGCAGCCAAGAAACAGAAGGAAGTCATTTGGCTTCTGTTCTATATGAACTCTGTTGTAATTGGCTTTGGTTTGGAATGAAGATCATCAGATCAGTATTTATTTCAATCAGATTAGAACTAATCATATCTGATGAAGAGAACATGGCTAAAATAGCCTTTCAATTTTTTTTGAGGGAGCCTTTCAATTTGGCCATTGGACGAAGTTAGAATGTTTTTAAATACTCGTGCTTCCCTAAATGAGATTTATATAGGGATTTACAAGAGAAAAATGTTTTTTAAATTTATTCTACATCAGAGTGTAGAAATAAAAAATAAAAATTACATCTTTAAGAAATAGGAAGAAAAAGCAAAATAAAAGTAACATGGAGAAAGAACGAAAATAAGACATTCATGTTATTATATCCAAAATATGAATTACAATATCAATAATTACAACATATAATGTAAAAAATATTCTCTCTGTTCCTTTAAACCCTTCCACTTTTGACTTTGGGCAAAAATAAGGAAAGTGTAATTTTGGTTTACTTTCCAATTTTGCCCCTGATGTGATGGGTAAAAGTAAGATGTGATAGTTTTGTTATTAGTGAAAAAGTATGATGTGATAGGTAGGGTATGAAAAAGTAAGGGTAATAGTGGTTTTTTAATAGAAAGTGGAAGTGTTTTAGGGGATTCAAAAAAACGAAAAGAGAAGGGTTTTATGGAACGGAGGGAGTACTACTAAATGCTAATATACAGCATCGAAGTCATAGTGCAAAATTTTATTTTGAGAATAAAAATATGTCGTTTGTATTTTGGGGATAATGACTATGTTGTATGTTATTACGGAATAGAGTAATTGAGTAATCGAAGTAAACAGAAAACGGAAATAGGCACACCAGACGGGCTAGGCCCAATACAATAATTAGAGCCCAAAACAACAACATAGTTTACCATCAGGCCGGGGGCGACTCTGCCCCCCGGACTCCAGACA
Source organism: Cuscuta campestris (assembly GCA_900332095.2). Taxonomy (NCBI): domain Eukaryota; kingdom Viridiplantae; phylum Streptophyta; class Magnoliopsida; order Solanales; family Convolvulaceae; genus Cuscuta; species Cuscuta campestris. The sequence continues at coordinate 1,244,202 of OOIL02000450.1, read as the reverse complement.
AGGGGAGACCCCCGTTTACTTATCTGTGTCGCGGCAAACAATACATATTCAAGGCGTATTAACAAATCTCCACCTTGACTTGAAATCTCCTTCCAGATGCATCATCACAATGCCAGACAAACCGACTCCTCCGTTCTTGCCTCAAATTTCCCTTCGTCGGGCAACTAACAGCTCATGATGTTAAGCAAGTCCAAACAATGTCGGAACTTGCTATGTTGGACTGGCTTGGTGATCATGTCAATAGGATTATGAGTAGTCCCTACTTTCTCCACCCTAATTTTCTTCTCGTTCCTCAGAAATGATACCTCACATAAATATGTTTGGTTCTCTCATGATGGACCTGATCCTTGGCTAAACAAATAGCGCTCCGACTATCACAAAACACAACAGCTTGCTCTTGATGTATACTAAGATCACCAACTAGGCCTTTCAACCAGATTCCCTCTTTATCAGCTTCTGTCAATGCCATATTCTCTACTTTAGTAGTAGAGAGAGAAACTGCAAAGTTGCTTTCCAACTAACAACAGAACCACCCAATGTGAAAACATAACCAGTCACAGAACAGTGAGTACCACCTCCATAGCATACATCAAACTTCCTACTACATTAGAGTACGGAATTCGAGACAGGTACTCCAGCTCTGCTTCAGATTTTGGTGCATAATCAGATGACAGAGGATGGTAGCACTTAGAGTATCAATAGGATTAGCTATAGACATGCCAAACCTTGACAAAATCTTCTCAATATAGCTCTTTTATGACAAGAAAAGCTTCTTCTGTTCTCTTTCCCTATATATCTCCATGCCCAAAATTTTCTTTGCAACACCCAAATCTTTCACATCAAACTTAGCATTTAGATGAGCCTTCAACTTCTGAATCTCGGACTTTGACTTCGCAGCTACGAACATATCATCCACATACATAACAAGATAGATCATAGAACCATCATCAACTTTGTTGTGATACACGCAACAATCATATACGGACTCCTGATGTATCCTAGCTTGATCATATAAGTATCAAATCTCTTATACCGTAACACTGCCTTGGAGACTGCTTTAGTCCATATAAAGACTTTTTCAGCTTGCAAACATAATTCTCCTTGCTTAGAACCACGAATCCCTCTGGCTGAGTCATGTAGATATCATTCCCGAGTAGTCCATTTACTTATCTGTGTAGCGGCAAACAATACAGATTCAAGGCATATTAACATTGTACGTAGTCCTATTTCAAATAATTCTTTAAGAAAATAATAATATATCAAAAAAATTACAAAACAAAAAATGATATGATCAGGAAATTGTTCTATTAAATATTCCCTCCGTCTCTAGATATTTATCTAGTTTGAATTTTTCGAGTCAAATTGCATGAATTTTGAGTTTCAATTATTCTCAAACTGTAATGTATTTTAGTATAAAAATAAATTTATTAGATTAATCTTATTAAGAACTTTCAAATTTGTAGTTCATTATACTACTATGGAATACAAATTAAAAGTAATTGAAGCTCAAACTTTATTCAATTTGAATCGAAAAAGTTAAACTAGACAAAGAGACTGGGATGGATGTAGTAACAAATAAGAGTACATAAATAACTCCTTAAAACTGATTGTTACCTAAGAATAGTAGTTTACGTTTTGTAAAGGGAACATATATAAACATATAATATGTATATAAAGAATAAAGCTAGAGGTACACCAAAATGAGATACCACATTTGTACGCTAGGCAAACACATATACTGAGTTGGCAAACACGGACATTAAGTATCTATGATCACAGACACTTAGTGTCTGTGATCATAGATACTTAGTATATGTGTTTGCTTGGTGTACAAATAGGGTATCCCATTGGTGTAACCCTAGCATGGCCCGTCTATAAATTATACTCCATATTATATTACAAAGCATATTATATCATGTATTGCAAAGCATATATGTTATACGGAGTATCATATACTTTCTTCTCCCCAAAAAAATGTTCCCATCTTGACTTTTAAAAAATTTAAGAGAGAGATATTTATGTGTTGACTTTTTAAAGATATCTTTGATGCGATGGGTAAAACTAAGATGTGATGGTAGATTATTAGTAAAAAGGTATGATGTGATATGTGGCTTTAGAATTAGTAGAGGTAAAAGTAGTTTTTTTCATAGTAATGGAAAAAATTTTGTGGGACAAGTAAAAAAAGGGAAGGAGCTTTTGTGACGGAAGGAGTATGTATCATATAACTATCACTACAAAAAACTCCCGGAATTGGCACGGAATATTAGGCACGGACATTCCGTGACTACGCCGAAAAAAAGAAAGTAGCCACATGGCGTGTTTCTATTTGTGTTTCAATTTGGCTTAGCATTTTTCCGTGCCAAATGTCGTGCTAATAGCGTAAACGTTAAGACGTTAACGGTGTTGTCGGACGGCGTTTATTCTAACCAATAGGCACGGATTTAGTTGTTCCAATTCCCTACCTTTCTCATAAAATTCAAAATAGAAAAGGATAAGACTGTTTTGTCATGGAAATAGCCGTGCCTAATTTCGATCCTAGACAAAAGCCTGACACACTTGCAGAGGCATTTAGTTTGGCACGGAAACCGCCGTGCCTACATACAAGCCCAATAAATTCGTTTTATGACATGCTATTAATGCACCCCTACAAACGAAGAGTTCATTTTGTTTGGCACGGACAAGGCCGTGCATATGGAATTACCAAAAACTGTCGTGTTTAATGTCCTCTATTAGGCACGGAAAAAGCCGTGCCTAGAATGGATCTCACACAAAAAGCCTGACACAAGCAGAGATATTGAAATTTGGCACGACAGCGGCCGTGCCTACACCATTACCCAAGAATCCGATATTTACTGCACGGTATAGGCACGGTTGGGGACGTGCTTACGTCCGTGCCTACGGTTTAATTATATTACCACTCCTTACATGTTTTTTCTCGTTTTTTCATTAACCACTCTCCTCCTCATATCTTTTTCTTCGCCGCCATCCCTCCTCCGCCCTCCTCCCTCCTCCGCTCTCCTCCCTCATAACCCCTTCTCCTTTCAATGTCTTCCGCAATGAGCACTTTCTTCTGCGGTAGCATTCGCGGTAGGGGAAGCTTTCAGCGTTCTCACTCTCGAGCACCACCGGAATCGCCATCTACCACTACCCCGCAGTCTATATTCAATGCCGGTGGCGACTTGGAGGCCGAGGTCGAGGTCGAGGGCGGAGGAGGCGGCGAAGGAGGAGACGGAGTTTCAACGGAGGCTAGTGCGGTGGCGTACGGGGATCTTCCGCGCTTGATCACTAAGACTGAATTGAAGGGGTAATTTTTTTTGTTTTTTATTATCTCATATATTATTTGTATGATTTTTTAATTTTTTTTAATTTTTTTCCAGCCAACAAGTTGTCCTAAACACAATACTAATTTATTTTTTATTACATTTATAGCTTCGTTACACATGGTTGCCCGGGGTTTTGCCGGCAGACACAGACAAAGTCATGAGGAGCACCTTTAATTCTCGCGGGTTTTGCCTTCTCCCATGCCTGTTTTTCAACAACTTACGGTCCTCCCCCAAATGCCAAACGTTCAACCGGAGGGACACAATTCAAATAACTGTGGTGTTAACAGTTTTCTAAACAATGAAAATCTGTAATTATTCATCATTAACATTTGTCTGTGATGATCTTCGTTTGGATGCTAGACATTACTTTCATTATGGATATTACTTTTATTAATCTACATTATTATGCTGTGAGTGATTTATTCCGTATTTGAATTATGGCCTGTTATGTATTATTAATTTTTTATTTTCAAAATTGTTTTTTTTAATTTTTCGAAATCTAAGGCACGGATAAATTCGTGACAAAAATATTTTTTTTTTGATTTTTAAAAATCTATGGCACGGATATGTCTGTGGCAAAATATTTGAATTTCGGAATTTAATCTCCCCGCGTATTTGAATTTTTTGAAAATTTTTGAATATTTTGAAAATTTTCAAAATAAAGGCACGGATATATCCGTGACTTATGTTATATTTGTAAGAACACAATTTTGACACGGACATATCCGTGCCTAATATCTTTAACGTTTTTCTTGCAACCGTCAGTTTGGAATGATTTTGTCACGAGTGACGTCGTCTCTATATTTGGCACGGACTGGATTTCCGTGCCATACGGTTTGGAGCTTCGAAATTGGCAGCGTTTCGTGTCCGTGCCAAAATCCGTGCCTAATACTTTAGTCACGGGAAACTTAAACTATAGTCCGTGCCAAAAAGCCGTGCCAATTCCGCGTTTTTTTTGTAGTGTATATAACCTTCGTCCTAGTGTATTCGTCTAATGTGACTTTTCTAATCAAACTAAACGGACTTTAAACTTCAATTAAATAAAAGTTATAATGTATATTAGTATAAAAATGCTTTAACTAGATTTATCTTGTTAAGAGCTTTCTTAAATTTTATATGTTTGTATTAGTACCCTATTTAATTTTAGAGTAATTGGTGATTTATAATTATTCAATTTGAGTTGAAAAAATCAAACTGGACAAATACACTGGGATGGAGGAAGTGGTTGGCTATGTGTGCATCAATTGTCCCGTGGCTGAGGTTATGTGGGCCAAGTCATAATCGAATATCGTGAACGCTTGTGTGTGCTGAATGCACTATAAGAATAAGGTATACACTTCTTCTAATATCATTTGGTTTTAAAAGAGTTGGTAGCTCCTGAGATCCTACAAGTGATATCAGAGCCAAAATCACGAGTTCGATTCCCAACAGAAGCAATTGTTGAATGTACTATAATGCTAGGGTATGCACCTTTTCTAACATCAATTGATTTTAGAAGATTTGGTAGCGCCTGAGGTGAAAACTATGATGCTTCGTTTAAAAAATTAGTTATTCCTACTCAATTTAACCTTCGAGGTGAGCATAGTGCGATATTAGACGAGATTAAGGGCGTACTGGTACCGTACCACATTCGTATGTTCGGTATGAGATTTAACATTTTATTGATACTGACCCAGAATTTCTTCAATCACCCCGCTACCCCCCCCCCCATTATACCTTTGAAATTTTTGACTTTGATATTACTTTTTCTGAACACAAGGTCAACTAAATTTAGAATGTATAGTTGAAAAGGGTGACACGTGAGTTCGGGTTAGGCCGTGGTGGTTATATCCACAGGGGGTTTAAGGAAAATAACAAATATCAATTTTGATCTGTTAAAATATTTATTTTACTCTTAATTACTAAGAGGGAGTGAAAAATGTTTTACTAGAGTAATAAAAATGAATGTGGAATTGTTTTATTAAGGGCAATGCTACGAGCACAGTAAAATGAGACACCTCATTTGTACATTAAGTTTTCACAGATACATACAGATACGTAATGTTTGTGCGTGCATAAACATTACGTGTCTATGTGTGTCTATGAAAATTTGGTGAACAAATAGAATATCTCATTCTGGTATACCTTATGTTAAGTCTTTTATGAAAGAGTAGGATATGTTCTGTTCTCTTGATTTGATGATCTGATTTTTTGAAGCTATGATATGATCTAATCTGATCAAAATTAAATTTGATTCAAATAAAACTTGAAATTATTACCCTTAATAACTTTTAAAAATTATAATGATGCTAAGAGTATATACGACGGCGTACCGTACATGATGGAAAATAGAATTGCCGTAAAATGCAAGCAATCCTACTGCACGTGCTTAGCTCCTCCAAAGGAACACGTACTCGGTCGTCGTGAAAGACTTCATTATTATTTCCTCCTCCCTCCTAAAATGTTCTTCCCGTTTCTGTTTACGAGATTTGACCAATTTTTTATTACAAGTGTAAAATTAAAAAATAAATTTTAATATTTAAAAAGTATATCAAAAGTTTTACAAAACTAGAGGTGACAAAATTATATTATTTTATCAAATAACTAACAAAAATAGGTAAAAAAAAGTAATTAAATTTTTACCATGTAAATAGTAACTGAGAAAAATGTTTTAAGACGGGGGGTATTATTATTATTATTACGGTCTGTGAGTATTAATTTATTATCATCATTGTTAACGTATTCAAATCATCGATCCGATCCGATCATCTTTAACAAACTTTTAATCCGAAGAAATTTAAAATAATTAAATCATCAAAGGATTTGGAGGAGGCGTCAAGATTAATCAAGGTTTTCCATGTTCTCCATCTGGATAATTATAAATATAAATATGATGACAACTTTTACTGTGTATATGGATCAAATGTAAATTTAATACTCCGTGATATCCAAGCCGATCTTTCTCTAGATTTATGGGATCGAATTTTTGCCACTTGTTAAAAAGAAAACGTATCATATTGCATTCCCACTTTTGCTAGCTCTTTGGATAAAATGCTTACAACGTCCTTATTTTTTGAAAGTATCTTCAAGTCCCTGAATTATTTTAAGTGCTTACGATATATTTCAATATATATATTTTTGAAAGTGCTCCATAAGTCATTAAATTATATTTAGTTCCCACCACGTCAATATACTTTCTAACTATACGTTAGTAGTCCCTTTGGTGACATTTTTTAGATCAAGTGCGCGGAAATCGTGTGAGCAACACACGCATATGTTGTTCAAAGTTTATGATATAACATTAAGAGCAATGCTCGGGTACACCAAAGGTGTACCCCATTTGTCCCACACCCCCTTCTCCACCACCCATTTTTATCTACTTTTTATTTATTTAATTTTTTTTAAAATTCTTGCTCATTTATGTGGTAATGGAGGGGGTGGGGGACAATGGTGTACCCCTAGCATTTTTCTAACATTAATTCTTACAACAATTTCAGGAGGCTCTGTCTGAAAAAAGCCATTGATTAGACCACTAACACACCAGTTAAAAATAATAAGGATCAGATAAATACTAAAAATAATTTAGGAGTCTCTAAAACACTTTCAAAAAATATAAAGAACTTGTCATAAGCACTTAAAATAATTCAGGAATTTGGAAGCACTTTCAAAAAAAAATATAGGAACTTTATAAGCACTAAAAGTGCTACATTAGGAAAAATAACACATGTGATGCTATTTAGAAAAAGTCATTATATTTGAGTGCTATTTAAGTAAAATTCCCCAAAAAGAAATTGTAGTCTTGAATAGGGGTGGACACGGTACGGTTCCGGGACGGTTCCGGTTCCGGAACCGCCGGTTCCGGTACCGCCACCCCATGTCACCGGAACCGTCACCGTGCCGGCCGGTACCGGTTCCGGTTCCCGGACCGGCGGTTCCAGTACCGGACCGGTCGGTTTCACCCCCCTCCTATTATTTTTTTTTTGCTTTTTTTAAAATTTTTAAAGTATAAAATTTTAAATTTGCAATTCGTTAAGGAAAGAATGAAATAAAAAAATCTAAAAATGTAGTTGTTATTTAAATATTTTAAATGAATAATACACTAACTGAAGAACAACCACATTTAATATCCTGACGGTTCAAAAAAAGCGACGAGGTAAAGAACCGTAAAGAAACCCTCGAAGAAGCTTATATATCGCTCACCTAAAAAAACTAATTACATATCTACATTAACATAAAAAAATTATAACTTATTCTTCAGAACTCGGACTTCCATCTGTTGTTGCATTCATGTAATGCTCCGATTCGAGTAGGAACGATGACTCTTGAGCTCGACGTCTTGCCAAGAGCCAATCTTGGTTGCAAACCAGTGTTTCAAGAGATTCAGTGCTAAGACAACTTCGAAAGTCGGTTAGAATGTTGCCGCCAGCACTGAATTCTCGTTCAACTGCTACGATTGATACCGGAACGGATAACACTTGTCTTGCTAGCATGCCGAGACATGGGAACATGTGTTCGTTCCGCTTCCACCATCCGAGCACATCAAAATCCACGTCGTCGTCGTAATCGCATGGCACACCCTAGTACATAGCAAGTTCGTTGTGCGAGCTTACTGTTGTACCACTTGAACTCGTCGAAGAATGAGCACGCTTCCCTTTCTTTGCAAGAAGACCACCGACTATTCCGGCAAAACCTTTTTTTGATTTCGGGGGCGGAGGTGGTGCTGTTTCTTCTTGTATAGTGCCGTATAACCCTTGATATTCCTCAAACAAATTCTCAAAAAAAGTTATAGCATTATCTCTTTCTTTTTTCCATTCTATTAAATGACTGTAGTAATAACTATTTTCATCTAAAAAACAACAGGCACACCGTTGATGCAGAAATCTACCCATAGACGTAGACGTTGGGCAAATTTCTCTAAGTCTAGGAATAGCTGCAGTATTATAAGTAGCATTATCAAAACCAAATGAAAACACTTTTTCAGATAAGTTGTATTCCCGCAGAATACTCTGAATCAATAGAAAAATATTTTCATATCATTGAAATCACGAAATGCAAGAACACGTTTATGCATAATCCAATCACTATCTATCCAATGACAAGTAACACCCATATAAAACAAATTATGATAAGTTTCACTCCAAATATCAGAACAAATAGCAACACGAGAATTAAAATTGAGAAAAAAATTTGCCAAATTTATTTTTCCAGTTTTATACTGACGAATAATTTCTCGTTTAATTGTTTTTCTTGAAAAACCTCGTGCTTGAGGGTTTAATGCCTGTTGACAATAATCAATAAATCCAAGTTTTTCAGAAAACATGTATGNAGTAACACCCATATAAGACAAATTATGATAAGTTTCACTCCAAATATCAGAACAAATAGCAACACGAGAATTAAAATTGAGAAAAAAATTTGCCAAATTTATTTTTCCAGTTTTATACTGACGAATAATTTCTCGTTTAATTGTTTTTCTTGAAAAACCTCGTGCTTGAGGGTTTAATGCCTGTTGACAATAATCAATAAATCCAAGTTTTTCAGAAAACATGTATGACAAATTTTCTTCACAAATCATTTTGGCCATTTTTTGCTTATTTTGCTCGTCGCTATAAGCAAAAAGGCCGCCCTTACCTCTGTTTGCAAACCGAGAAATTTGGGTTTGCACTTCTTGTCGTCCCTTCTTTTTTGCCTCGTATTTGGCGTACTCCACGGGATGCCTTGACCTTAGGTGTTTTTCCGGACCGCCATAATCGCCGGAAACTCCCATTTTTATGACGGTCCCACAATGTTTACAAGTTCCATAAACTACGCCATCTTTTGTTTCTTTGTCAAAATGATAAACAAATAAATCTGATTTATATTTTTTTTTACCTTTGTCCGGACCTCGAGAGGTCTCGGGCTCACCTGCCTCCACGTCGACATCGTTGCTCTGCAGTGTAGGCTCCTCGTCCCCGTCTAGATTATCCAGTCCTGCTTCATCAAGATCTTCGAATACACTATCAAGAGTGGGGAGATTTGCGTCCCCTCTACCAGAATAAATCTGGTCGAATTCTTCATCCGTCATAGCGTCCCCGATTAAGTGATCGGGGAAAGTAGGAAAGGAAGAGACGGAGTGTCTTCCTCGAGAACCGCGTGAGATCGAACCGTCGGAGGTGGCTTTAGCTTTGCCTCTCCTCAAACTTCGGTTCACGGCGCCCATATCCACGGACCTTCTACCGGACTCTCTCGACATTTTAATATATATATTTTTTGATTTAAAAAAATAATATATTAAATTTCAATAATTTAAAAAAATTCGAAATTTTATATATTAAAATTTTGAAAATTTCAAAAAATAAAGAATATATTTAAATTATTTAAAGATTAAAGAATATATTTAAAAATTAATAATATTTTAAATTTCGAAAATTTTGAAAAAATTTCGAAATTTTATATATTAAATTTCGAAAATTTCAAAATTTTAATGTATAAAAATTTTATATTATTATATGAATATTAAATGTATAAAAATTAAAAAGAGATATTAAGATTGAGAGATTGATAAAGTGAGAAAATGAGAGAATGAGAGATGGATTGAGAAATTGAGTGATTTTTTAGGAAAAAAATGTGAGAATTTATAGTTCCCCCCCTCCCCTCCCCCACCTCAACGGCTAAATAGCCGTTTGAGGTGTGCCCCCCACTAATTTTTTTTGCTGTTTTTTGCAGGTGGGAGCCGTTGGGAATGAACAAAAGCAAAAAAAAAATGTAACCGGGTACCGGAACCGGACCGGTACCGGCGGTACCCGTACCAAAAAATAGGTACTGGAACCGGTACCGAAATGGGCGGTACCGGTACCGGTTCCCGGAACCGGTGACACGGCGGCGACGGCGGTAACGGTGGCGGGTACCGGCGGTACCGTTGCCGGTCACGGTACCGTACCGGTACCGTGTCCACCCCTAGTCTTGAAGTGTGTTGATAAAATTCATTTTTGGAACATCCAACAAATGTTTTTTGGTTTCTGAGATGCCCCCAATAATTAAAATTGTTTATTCTTTTTAATTTAAAAAAAATAGGTTTTTTTAAATTTTTTAATCTGTTAAGGGTTGGTTCAAAAAAATTCTTATTTTTTCTGTCCTAAAAAGAGCTATGCAAATAATTTAGTAAAATTTGCACTAAATAGGACTAAAACATAATGTTTTTCCCAATGTAGGACTTAAATTTTTTTATTCCCTAAATAGGACTTAATAATGACCTAGTGGGAAGAATAATGTTCAGTAATGATGGACATTACTTGAATAATGACTACTTGTTAATGACCAAAAGTCTTAAATGGGGAAATAAAAATATATGGTCCTACATTGGGAAAGTCATTATGTTTTAGTCCTATTTAGGTAAATTTCTCAATAATTTAGGTATTTCATACTATTCTCGGTTCTTAAAAAAACCTTACTAAATTATTTTTTAATTTAAAAATAAATTCAATTAAATTTATATTTTATAAATATTTCATTTTTAAAATCTCATATAAATATGATAATATCCGTTCTAGATCAAGTCCTGAAAAATTTATTTGTGAACACCTCTCAAAAAGTCTCGTAGTATATCTCTTTTCTTTTGGTGTGGGACAGGGAAGTATTTCAATTAATATTTAAAAAATAATCTGCCCATGATATTTAATTGTATCGTATTAAAAATTAATCTATTTTATTAAAATATTAATCTACACTATACCGTTAATATATTATTAATTTAAAATAATTATTTTCATGCCATAATTAGCAAAAAGAAGAACCGGCGGCGTCGCACATTCATACCATCTACGGGAAATAGGATTAGGTATATCTCCCATATGGACACGTCAGCATATGCAATCGAGCTGCATCTTACGTGGCATGCCCTAGGAGACGCCACGCCATCCCTTTGTGACGGGAAAGCGCACAGACTGCCACGTTTCAAACGGTACCGACGCACATTTGTCCCACTTTCATTCTTAAGGAACATTTTATTTTCCATCAAAAAAAAAAAAAGAAAAGAAGTCGTATGTATTTTAGTTTGTACCAAACAAGACATGTATTTGTCTCCCAACATAACGTGGATGAGTGGGACCTCAACCATTTGTAGTTGTGGACGTTTTATTTAAAAGTGAATTAATTTATTTGAAATAATATTCTTTCCGTTCCATAATTATTGTCTTATTTTTATTTTTTGTGAAATTTTAACATTCTTTAGGGAGAAGGACCAAAATAGTAGTAAAACATATGACATATCCTTATAATAAGAGTTGAAACATAAACTCTCCTAAATAGAAGTAATTAACTTAATTAATCTAATGACTTAGAGTTAAGGAACGAAATAGAAGTAAAAATTAACCACGTAACAAAATAAAAATCATATTCATATTACAAATATGAAATTAAATACATTATATAAATTTAAAAAAAATAATTTAGCTACAGTCTTGCCCCACATGTCACTGTCGCCACCCCTGCCGCCATCTCTGCTACTGTCGTCGTCGTCACTCCACCGCCACAATCTCCTGCTACTATCGCTATTAAATGCGGCCACCATCTACATTGTTGCTATCAATCCTGCCACTAACACCGCCACGGTCGACACTATCGTCGTCATCGCCACCGCAATCTGCTGCTCTCATCTCCATTTGTTGCGGATGCCGCCTCCATCGCTTCTATTTGCTATTGTCAATGACGCAATTTACTACCAACGTTGTGATCAAGATTGCCATTGTCGCCATCATAGTGCCATGGTGTCACTGCCAAGTGTAAAGGCTTTCAGTACAATGTTAACCAAAGTCACAATGTCAAAGACGATAATGCATATTGACAAACATGTCATTGCATACTGCCAAACATGTTATTGCATAATGTCAAATATGTCAACATAAAATATCAAAAAGAAAGTGAAATGTCAATATTGCCAACATACAATATCAAGTTTTGTCACTATCATCAAATTTTGCTGAAATTGAGAGCAAAATCTAAACACAACTAATACAAAAGCAATCAAACAAAAAAATTAAAAGAAAAACAACCAAATACAAAAATGAAAAGAAAAAACTAAACCAAAATCAATGCCTAATGAAGATGCATGCAATTCAAGTTGTATTATATTATTATTATTATTACGATGGAGTTATTATTATTATTATTGCTATTATTATTATTATTATTATTATTATTATTATTATTATTATTATTATTATTATTATGGAGTACTCCGGGGTATTATTTATTCATACATGACCTCATCCATAATGGCAGCCATTTAATACTCTCCCCTTTTATGAGGTGAATTTTAATCATTTTGTATAATTGCGATTGCTGTAAGGCATTGATTTTGTAAATTTACCTCATCCATGTTGCCGGAAATATGAGAGAGGGCTGTGAAGGAAAAGTCGGTGGCTTGGGCAGCCACTTTGTAAATTTACCTCATCCATAATGGCAGCCATCCATAATTAATTACTCCTATTTAGAGGAGTTTAAGTTTGAACTTATATTTTGAGGATATGACATATGTTTTACTCCTATTTAAGGGGTTTTCTTCATTCTTTACACATAAATTATGAAACGTTATATTTTAGTAATTATAATGTAAATTCCAAATAATTAATTATTTTTAGATTTAGTTTTAATATATCAAATTTTTATAAAATTTATTTATTTAAAACTCTATTAAATTACTCCTTCCGTCCTAAAATATTCTTCCTGTTTCTGTTTATGAAGTTTGACCAGCTTTATTTTTTATTCAATTTATTTGATTGTAGGTGTAAGTGTTGGAATATTGGAATAATAATATTGCTCTTTGAATTATGAAGTACATGATAGAGTATATATAGGAGAGACTCCTAACACAACTAGGAATAGAGAATGGAAACTAATTAAATACAACATCTACCACAAATAGGATTAGGAAGCTGACTAATAATGAAACACTACCATAACCAATACTACAAGAAGTACTATTAGTATTATTGTCTAACATTCCCCCTCAAGCTGAACTCTGGCTGAAGCAAGAGGAAGCTTGGACACTAGCTGGAAATTGGAAACTTTGAGAAGAGAGAAGTCTGACATGCACCGGTGGCTGCTTAGATCATGTCATTGGAGAAGAGAGAAGTGTGACGCGCGCCGGTTGGCTGCTGACGTCGTTGGAGAAGAGAGAAGTTTGACGCGTGCCGGTGGCTGCTGACGTCGTTGGAGAAGAGAGAAGTCTAACGTGCACTGGTAGCTGCTAACGTCGTTGGAGAAGAGATAAATTGACGTGCGCTAGTAGCTGCTGACGTCGATGAAGAAGAGAGAAGGTTGACGTGCGCTTGTAGCTGCTGACGTCGAAGAATAATAGAGAAGGCTACTGGAGGTGCCTGTTTGATTGAAGATTCTTGACATTTTTTGTCTTTTTCTTGGATCGAGCAATGCCCTATTTCCTTCTTGAAGGGGTGAGTTGTAGAGGTCTTATTTCCTCTTTCACTACTTCCCCTCTTGGCTTTGCTTTTGTGCTGATTTACTTTGGATTTTTATTGGTTCAACAGAAGAGAAAGAGAAGGGAGGTTGATGATTAGAATGAGTGATTTTAGAGAGAAAAAGTAGGTTAAGAATTGGAGATGGAAAAAAAATTTGGGTCTGAGATTTTGATATGGTGAATTGGAGAGAAACAAAAATCATTTTTTTTCTCTTTTTTTTAGAAGATAGGATGATCTGAGAGAGTTTGTGAGAAGTTGGGTTTTTTTTGAAGAACCATGGAGATGACAACACAGAAGTTCCTCCTTTGATAGAAAAAAAACACACTAAAGTTGTTTCCAAAAAAAAGAAAAAAAAGTAAGCTTACCTCTTCAACTAAACTCCTATTTCTTCTTTTTCTTTTATTTACACTTATCCCACCAGCCGCCGCCGCCGGTAAATTACCGGCGGCGGCGGTGGGAGCAAAGAACTTTTTTTTAGGTCACCAAGAGCGGTGGCTCTGATACCATGTTGGAATATTGGAATAATGATATTGCTCTTTGAATTATGAAGTACATGATAGAGTATATATAGGAGAGACTCCTAACACAACTAGGAATAGAGAATGGAAACTAACTAAATACAACATCTACCACAAATAGGATTAGGAAGCTGACTAATAATGAAACACTACCATAACCAATACTACAAGAAGTACTATTAGTATTATTGTCTAACAGTAAGATTAAAAAATAAAATTTATATGTTTAAAAATTATAAAAAAACTCTACAAAATAAGAGGAGATTGAAACTAAACAACACCTCTTCTGGGAATGCGACTTTGCGCAAGAAGTCTATAAAATAGTATGGGAAGAGTTTCAAATGAAGACCAACACCAAAACTATTGAGGGTTTATATAGGGGATGAAATACAAAGAACAAATTAAGAGAGGTAAAATAAGGAGGATTTGGATAACTATATGGACAGCTTGCATTTATTACATACGGAAGACAAGGAATGAAGTTATACACCAAAAGAGGAGGAAGATGGAAGCTAAGATGGGATCATTGGGCACACTATTTTCCACATTAGAAGTTATCTTACCTTTAGAAAAATGATGTGATTGTATTTGGCAGATTTTTATATTCATCCTTGTATGTTTGGACATTAATGACTTTGGTAATAAATTATGTGTTTTACGGCGTAAAAAAAGGTGACAAAATTATATTATTTTATCAAATAACTAATAAAAATAGGTAAAGAAAATGATTACAATTTAACCGTGTAAATAGTAACTAAGAAAAACGTTTCAGGACCGTGGGAGTAATGACCAAAATAGTGTATGTCATCAAAGTTTGACCAAAATCTCGAACTAGAAAAATAAATCTTGGACGAGAGGGGTGTCCCCACTTGTTGGGTGATCGAATTTAGCTTAGAGGGTATAAGCATAAGACACTTTGCATGAGCTAAAACATATAAAAAAAATTAATTTTATAATTGATTATTTAGTTCAACTTAAGAATTTATGTATTTATTATTTTCTTCGCAACTTTTATATATAGAATAGTCTAACACTTCCTCCTCAAGTTCACAAACGAGCCATTTTGAATCTAACTAGTTAACCGCTTGCAAATTAATTCATGTCTCCTAAAATGAATATCTAAGAATGTTGCGGTAATTTCTAAAGAACCACGAGTCAGTGGGCATTGAATTACAGACGAACAATCGAATTAAGACTTTATTGTGTTTGACTAATCTTATTGATTTAAATTTGATTTTTTAAATATATGACCTGATCTGGTCTAATTAAATCTGATCTGATTAAATATACTAATCTGTCTAAATTTGATCAAAAATGTTTTGATCAGATTAAATATAATATAGTATAATTAGATCTAATTTTGTCTGAATGAGTCTAATCTGGTCTGGTCCGATCCGATTAAATCTGATCTCAATTGAATGAGTCTTGTCTAATCTGATCCAAATAAAAATTAAATAATAATAATAATAATGATGTTATTATTATTGTTATTATTATTATTATAGATTTATTTTTTATCAAATAAAAAAACTGAGTAATATACTAAAGATCTAGAAAAAGGAAATTATTGACAATAACTAATTATTGGAAAATATGCATACTATGTTACGAAAATGAGAACTTTTGAATACTTTGTGCTAATAATGTCAAAAATGTAGATGTCGTTATACTTGTGATATAAATCGTGCTAACATTATATATATATATTCTGCTTGTAAATGTCCAAAACAAGTAACTCTTTATCTTTTTTATTTGTATGCAATGATTTTACGCGAAACAGAGTGTTTGTCAACGATAGATTCCAATGTATAAGTTGTACATTTGAATGTACGCTTGTGTTTTTACAAAGGTCACTAGTGGTTAATAGCTAATCTAAAATAAAGCAACAATACAAAATATAAAATTTCAAATTGGGAAATGTCAAAAAGTATATTTGTTGGAGCTTGATCCAAAATGGACAACGTATTACAATCGATGCAGATCGAGTTAAGGCGCGTTACATACATGTGGTCCCAACACATTCGAGGTACAACAGACTATATGTTAAATATATCAATTATTTAATATATTTAATATTATATATTATGATTATGATTGTTACCTATTATAGTTAGAGTTATTCTTACATAATATTACCTTATATAAATACGTCATTAATGTGGAGGATTCTAGAATATATTTTTCCACCTATAAATAAATACTTTGTATTTTTCTCTTATTCATTCAATCAAAAGGCATTCTATATTATTTTTACTTGGTATCAGAGACCTAATACATTCTGCTTCCTCCGCCGCCGTCGCTGGTGATTTATCCGGCGACGGTGGCCTCACTACCACTCGTTCCTCCAATAATGATCTCCCATACTCCGCCATCCGGCTCTGAATCCATTACCACCGCTTCCTGATTTTAGATCATTTTATCACCTCAACCTGCTTAGTCGGCAGATCTTTGGTCAACATGCATCTCCGGCAGTACCTCATTTCTTGTGTTTCTTCTCTAACCCAGTCACGCATAACTCCAGCGCACGTCAATCTTCTCCCTTCTTCGACGTCAGCGGCATGAGTTTGTCCGCATCGGCTCTTCTCCCATCCTCCTCGAAGTAGGCACATTTCCTTCCCAACAATCTTTCTTCTTCTCTTATGGTCCGGATGCATTCAGTCTGCTCTAGCCGAAGATATGTCTCTAGTCTCTAATCACGATTCTGGTCATCATTCAATTTAAAGTTGGCGTTCAATCCTCACCGTTCAGGACGTTAGGAGCATGTTAAATATATCAGTTATTTAATATATTTAATATTATATATTATAATTATGGTTGTTACCAATTATAGTTAGAGTTATTCTTATATAATATTACCTTATATAAATAAGTCATTAATGTGGAGGATTCTAGAATATATTTTTCCACCTATAAATAGATACTTTGTATTCCTCTCTTATTCATTCAATCAAAAGACATTCTATATTATTTTCACACTATACATGAACGCAGATTGTGGTTTTGGTTTTGGAATCGGTAAATTCGGTTCCGCGTACAGAACCTTAGATCCGGAACTGTGTCAACCCGAGATAAACTTAGACCAAGCCTAGCCGGCTTGACTTGGGCTCTGTTCCGTACGCCTGATCTGATTGAATCTGATCTGAATTTTTGAAGTTTTGATCTGATCTGATCTGATCTGATTGGGTCTAATCTGATATGATTGGGTCTGATCTGATTGGATCTGATCTGATCTGATCTTATTGGATCTGATCTGATCTGATTGGGTCTGATCTGATCTGATTGGATCTGATCTGATCTGATTGAATCTGATCTGATTGGATCTGATCTGATCCGATTGGATCTGATTTTCTCTAATTAGATCTGGTGTAAATGAATTTAAATTTGATTTAAACTAAACTTAAAGTTATTACAAAATTTAATAGTTTTAAAGTATTACAATTCATATATACATAAAAAAAAGTAAAATAAGAAAATCAGCTAATCATTGATATGTTTAAATTTTTTTAAAAAATATTAAACATCTTTTCAGTACAACTTTTTTAATTTTTGTGAAAACTAAATAATCGGTATTAAAATAACCAAATATTAGAAAATATTGATGCTATTCTACAAGAATATCACATTCTATATACATATTACATAATAATATATTTCATGTTACAAATTAAATATCATATAAAATTTTAAACACTAATATCCCTTTCACCTCTATCAATTTTGTCATAAACCCACCCTTGTGTATATTTTACCATCTTAAAGTTTAAAAGTAAGTCTTTTTAAGTATAAAATATTTATAGTTTTGAAAACTAAGTTTTGTATAATTATTTTATAAACAAGTATTTTAAAATAACTCTTTTTAAAGTATGAAAAATAAAACTTTTTAAGCTTTAACATTGCTTCCATGCATCATTTCTATCCTACAAGCTAAACAATTATTAAAAATAATGGTTTGTAGTTGGAATATAATAATAATAATAATAATAATAACAACAATAATAATATAACAACAATAATATTTAAAATTATAATATTAATTAGGATTTAGGTGTGTGTATTTTTAAATAAAGTAATGTGATTTAATCAAATAATAGTAATTATTATTTAATCATTGAAAAATATAAATATTATCTTTTATATTTTTCTTGATTTGATATTATTGGATTTAATCTGGTCTGATCTGATCTGATTGGATCTGTTTTGATCTGATTGGATCTGATCTGATTGGATCTGGTGTGATCTGATTGGATCTGATCTGATTGAGTCTGATCTGATCTGATCTGATTGAATCTGATCTGATCTGATTAGGTCTTGTCTGGTTTGATCTGATTTTAATAAGAATAAGTAATAAGTAGAAAAAATAAGTCCTACGAAACGGACCCTTAGCCTCGAAGTTGGTTTTAAGTGGATGGTGATATTTTTTTTCTTTCCCCCTTTAACTTTTGCTTTTATACATACTCCATCCGTTTCTCAAAACGGTTCCTCTTTTGACTTTAGGGGAAAATAAAGAAGTGTTAAATTGTAGTTGACTTTCCAATTTTGCCCTTGATATGATGGGTAAAAGTAAGATGTGATAATTTAGTTGTTAGTGAAAAAATATGATGTGATAGGTAGGGTATGAAAAAGTAGGGGTAAAAGTGGTTTTTTAATAGAAAAGAGAAGTGTTTTAAGAAAAACAAAAAAAATGAAAGAGGAAGGGTTTTAAGAAACGGATGGAGTATATATCAATTGGTGTGGTGGAATGAATAGAAGATATATTCATATATTCCGGTCTAGCTTTACTCCAGCATGGAGATGCTCATACACCTACTAAGGAAACTCTCTTTCTCTTCTCTTCACCGTTGGTTGCTTCTTTTAATTAATATAAATTATTCTCCGATCCCAAAAAAAAAGGTACTCTCTCCGTCCCAAAATATTTGTCACACTTGCTTTTTCAGCAGTCGCGGAAACATTTATTTATTTCTACGTTTTCATTGGTTATTTGATAAAATAAAATATCATTGACACCTCTTATTTCGAAGAACTTTTCATGTAATTTTTTGATATGTAAATTTTATTTTTTATTTCTATATCAATATATAAATAAAATAAATTTAAAAAAGTTAATATTATACCTCGTGAATACAAGTGTAACAAATATTTAAGGATGAGAGAGTAAAAGAAAGAAAAATGGCGGGTTCGAAGAAGAATAACGAAGCTAGCTAACATTGAATTTTCATTGATAAGCTAAGCTGCTAATAAGGTCTTGTAAAGGTTTTGGATGGGCCGTCTCATTGCTTCCCATACAATTATGCTCCGCTGGATGGTCAACTTAGGTTATTATAGAGTAAATTTGGGCATTTGACGTGTGGGAGAGACATTATTAAATACGAGCCGCCGCCGGACTCTACTACACGTCGGATTTGAACCTTTATAGTTTGAAAGAAATTGCATTGGGAGTTTGAAGAGGAAATTGAAATGAGAAAAAAATAAATGGAAAATGAAATTTGCACTAAATAGTACGGAGTATAAAATATACTCATACCTCTTTTCTTAATTTAGTACTTGAACTTTTTTATTCTCTAAATAGTATTTGATCTAATGACTAATGGCGAGAACAATGTCCAGTGATGGTGGACATTTAACTTGAACAATGTCCAGTGGCGCTGGACAATTATATGAACAATGATCAGTGACTATTGAACAATGCTACTATATTAAAAAATAAAAATATATTGTACTACATTGAAAAATCTTTATGCTTTAGTACTATTTAAAAATTTCTCTAATTGGAAAGGTATTGAAAACAATTGAAACGTGTGAAAGTAATTACTACTCCCTTTGTTTCACAAAATTACTTCACCTTTATTTTCACTCTTCCTCATTAAACAGTTGATCGGCTTTCTAATAAACACTCTATTTTATCTCTATTAGTACTTATTCCGCCTAGGCGCCTAGCTATCACATGATAGTTATTCACTATTAATCTAATAATCACATCATACTATTACTCATCATATCAAAGAATAAAAATGCATTGGAAAGTTAACTACTAATACACTCGCTTTAAAGTCACTAAAATTCAAATCAAGATTTTTTTCGAAAGAGTATATTTTTGAGTGTTTAGCGCAATTTTACCACGAACATGTATATATGGAAAAACAATAAATACAAGAATATACTCCAATAACACCGATCTTCGCCTTCTCCCATGGGGAGCCTTATCGGAAATTGGTTCGCCGGTGGTATTTTCGGTGAAGCCCAGCATATTTCATCACGTTTGTCTTTGTCGAGCTTCGATCCAGCCAAAATTTCAAGGCGCGACTTTGACTCTTAATTGACAACCAGAAGACGGCGTGTTGGTCCCCACAACCCTGGCGATGCATAGACAATACCCAACAAAGAACAAGGGAGGAGTAGATTTCGTATCTAATTGTAGATATAAGAGGATATAATTTTTAGTACTTTTTTATATTTCGTTATTCCTAGTGTGATACAGAAAGTGAAATCGTATACTGGCAAACCAACTTATTATTTTGGCATTTCAATTTATTTTGACATATATACATTGTAATTGACATTGTAGCTTCAATTGGCATTGTATTGATCATTTTTACTTAACCGTCACTGTGGCACTATGACTCCGTGTCGGCGATAGTGAGAGATGTCGTGGTGGTGGTCGCGGCAATTGTAAGACCTCAGACACTACAAGTTCTTTTAAAACCAATTGGTGTTAGGAAAAACACTGTCAAGGAACCAACTTAACCACAAGCTCGTGCAAGCGTAGTCTTTTTTTTAGCTTTGCACGTGAAATCTTAATTTTTTTAAAACTGGGTGGCGCTGAGTTTCGAACTCGTGACCTCTTAGTCAACAAGGCTCCAATACCATGTCAAGGAACCAACTCAACCACAAGCTCGACTCAACCACAAGCTCGAGCTTGTGGTTGTGGCCCAGGAAGTGTTTCTTATATTCTAACAAACACATACCATAGTCTTATACTACATTCAACGTACACGAGTGCCCACGACATTTGAGCGAGACTTGACCCGTATTACCTCTGCCAAGAAAAAATTGATAAACACATGACCAACAATCTTCTCCTCAGCAAATTGATCTAATTGAGAATCCAACGCGTGACCTTGGCTCTAATTCGTCTTGTATGAAGTATGGCTACTAATTCTCCTAAACCTAATTGGTCTTAGGAAAATCACATACCCTAGCTTTATATTGCATTTAACATATACAAACACTCACGGCATTCTAGTGTGATTAGCCTACATAACCTCCCCCACGGGATAATTGACGCACATGGCCAACAACAATGGTAGGAAACAATATAATGACACACGACATTTGGCAGTGTTGGTTGCAATCGATGAGATTGAGGCAACAAATTACGGCGACAGAGATTCAAGTGATGGTTGTACAGCGTAGCACCAGACGACGATAGGGTTGGCAACGTCGCCGGCAACAACTAGGGTACCGACATCGACGATATAGAAAATTTAGAAGTTTTTAAACATTTTTTGTCTTTGCCCGACTGGAATGCATTATTAGATTTCTTCCTTCAGAAAAAATAAATTTAGGTCCAATTTTGGGCATAAAACATAGAAGGGATTCATGTTTTTTTTATATTTTCTTCATGCTTTACTCGTACTTGGTCTTTTCCCTTTATAACAATTTTGAAGTAAAACAGTAATTACGTACACCATGATATGTATTCCGTGTAATCAATAACTTTTGTTTTTTTGTGTGTTTTCATTAATTATTTGAAAAAAATATAATATTGTTGTCACCTATTATTTTGTGGAATTTTATAATGACTTTATAATACATAATTTTTATACCAAATTTAAAAAAGTAATTTCAAAAGAGACAAATTTTTTTGTGATCCTTATTCCTTAGATACGCGCTCATTTTATGAACCTTATAACATTTACAATGAGAGAGAATCTCGTCCCTTCCCAACTCCCGCCACATCAATATTCCAATAATTCTTATCCCTAGCAAAAAATTCTACAATGCTATCGGCTTAAAAACTTGCATCTCCGTTTTTTTATATTATTCATCATTTTTAATTCCAATTTTTTAAAAACAAAATACATATAATTAAAAAATGCTAAGATTGACACTCATTATTATTAAGTAGGGTTGCGCCGCCAAATTTCTTAGATCAAATCATCCGTTGATGGATTAAAGTGGAAGATGTGTTGAATTTATAAGGTTGAAAATTTTAGAAGAAATCGAATTGGGATGTGGCGGACGCGGCAGTGGGCTGCCGCCACGATTATGCACCGGGAATTCATCCCGTCTGAGCGCCACAGTTGGGGCGTGCGCCGGGGCTGAAAATGAACCCCTCCTCCTACTATAGACGTCCGGCGCGGCGTGCCTTGGATCCCGAGAGGTGCATCGGAATTTGCATTCCGTTACAAATGCTGTTCTTACATCAAATTATTTTGGGCCTGTTTGGAAATAGCGTTAGAGGTTAGCGTTAGCGTTTTGAAAAGGCTATCTACGGGCAGCGTTTAGCGTTAGCGTTTTCAAAGTAATCTGCACCGTTAAAATTTTATCCAAAACGCTAACGCTAATCTCTAACGCTATTCCCAAAAAGACCCTTTATGCATTATGCCTGATAAGAAGAAAAAGATTCAATTCTATGTTCATAAAAAATACTCCCTCCGTCCCAAATTATTTGCAACGTTTGCTTTTTGAGCAGTTGCAGGAACTTTTGTTTATTTCTACGTTTTCATTGGTTATTTGATAAAATAAAATATTCTTGACACCTCTTATTTCGAAGAACTTTTCATGTAGTTTTTTATATGTAAATTTTATTTTTTGTTTCTATACCAATATGTAAATAAAATGAATTGAAAAAACTTGATATTTTGCCTCGAGAATACAAAGGTGGCAAATATTTAGGGACAGAGGGAGTATGTAAGAAAGTTTAAATTTCAGATATGTACTTTAGGACAACAATAAATGAATGCTTCAAAACCTGTGATATTTCTGCTCGTAACTATTTTTGTATAATTTGTTAAGGCTCTGTTTGGTATACAGAATTCAAACTATGAAATTAAGATTAGGGATCACAATTCTAATTCTGTTATTTGGTAAAACAAAAATTTGTGAATTTTAAAATGGAAGTGCCAAAAATAAATTGAAATGAGAAAATTCAATTTCGTAATATTTCAATTTCTATTTCAATTCTAATTCAGTTGCTACATCAAATACTCGTAATAGCTTTAAAAAATGCAAATCCCAAATCAAGAAGTTACCTTCATGTGCACACCAATATGGTGGAATATCTTTGTTTATTTTTTGTACGATTGAAATAATTGGACACCTATCGACCTTTTTTTTTTGTTATTCCCTTACTTTTCGGTTTTTGAGGATATGTATCATTTTTATGGCCGTACGTATTTTCTCTTTTGCCTACGTATTGTATTTTGTCTCGGTATGGAATACGGAACCGTATAGCGTATTTTTTATTGTACAAAAAGGAGACAGAAAGCGTCCTTCCTTCGTCGGCGACGGACGTGGGCATCTACCCCTCCGGTCAAAGGTATTTGACCAGCCTCTGTCTTCAATCTCAGGGGCCTTTCGGTAATTGCACTGCCAAATTTATTTAATTCCCCTTTTCCAAAATATTTAGGATTTTCATGTTTTTTTAAATATGAGGTAGAATATCAATATATAATACTTCTCATTCACTATTTACTAAGTCAAAATTTATTAAATTTCTTGGTCTATTTTCATGATCTATTTAATAAAATAATATTATTCTCACTACTAATTTTGTGGATCTTTTGATGTAGTTTTTAAATATGTAATTTTTATTTTTTAATTTTATATGATTTTTCATATAAAATATTTTGAAAATAGTTTCTGTCAAATATCGTAACACGTAATACAAAAATATTTTTTGGATGGAGAGAGTATTATTTAATTTTTAAGACTATATTGAAAAATATTTTTGGGACAAAATAACCAACTGAGATAAGATTTTAGAAGGAAAATACTCCGTATTATTTAATTTAAATTTTCTTTTTATATAAAGGGCAAATGTTTTTGCAGTCTCTCTAAATTCATCCTTATTTTACAAACCATAGTACAATACCATAAAAGAATGAGAAAAAGACTAAAGTATAAGTAAAACGTTAAAAATATACTCCCTCCTTCTCTGAAAACCTTTCTCTTTTCTTTTTTCATTCGTCCCAAAAAACACTTCTCATTCCTATTAAAAAATTACTTTTACTCCTTACTTTTT
Organism: Cuscuta campestris; assembly: GCA_900332095.2. Lineage (NCBI taxonomy): Eukaryota > Viridiplantae > Streptophyta > Magnoliopsida > Solanales > Convolvulaceae > Cuscuta > Cuscuta campestris. The sequence continues at coordinate 1,219,685 of OOIL02000450.1, read as the reverse complement.
CATATCTTACCTATCACATCATACCTTTTTACTAATAATCTATCCATCAAATCATACTTTGGAAATTCAATACCAAAATACACTCCCCTTAAATCCTTCTTCAAAATCAAAACTCTCATGTTTTTCAGGACGGAAGAAGTATCAAAATAGGACTTTCATGTTTGTATTCCCAAAATAGGAGTTAAATTACATTTACATTATCAAACGTAGTCATTACATTACCAAAAAGTATAATAATGTGCATATGTACAGTGTCACGTTACCTCCACATTAGCATCATGCGAACTCCTACTTTGAAAATAAAAATATGAAAGTCTTATTTTGATTACTTTTTTTATATTTTAGTCTTATTTAGGGTAATTTATACTAAAAGAATAAAGATTTTTGCAGAAAAAGAAAACATTCATTGATAAACCCATGAAAAGTGTGAGAAAAATCCACATTTTATGTAGCAAAACTCTATATAAAGTCCTTCTTGCCACTCTATCTCTTTGGATTTTTGAAGATCACTCTCTCTTTCTTTTATTTTTATTTTTAAATAATTAATATTCACCGATTTCGCGATTATTCTCCGTATTTATTGCACAAAACGAAATCCGAGAGGCATGTGTAAAGAAATTAGTGTCATGAAGAGAAGGAAGGGGTCTTCACGCGCCGTTGCCGGAGATCGGGCGGCGGTTAGCCGGAAGAGATCCAAAATCTCGCCCGAGTTTACCCGAAAACCGGACTTTTTCGATTCGTTGCCGGACGATATCGTCTTGACCATTCTCTCGAATCTCAGCTCGAAGGCGGAGTGTCCGGCGGATTTTGTTAACGTTTTAATCACGTATGCTCCTCGATCTCCTTTTTATTTTTATTAGATTTTTGGATTTTGATTTTGAGATTTAGATATATCCATTAATGGAGTAATGATGATTTTTTCTTTTGTGTTTGGATATAGATGCAAAAGGATGAACGGGTTAGGTTTTCAATCTATAGTTCTATCAAAAGCTTCTCGGAAAATGTTAGCCGTCAAAGCTCGGAACTGGACCGAGTCGGCTCACCGATTCCTCAAGCTCTGTGCCGATTCCGGAAACGTCGAAGCCTGTTACATTCTCGGCATGGTTAGTGGCTCGTAATTTCATATTATGTTTTCATAAAATTTTGCAGATTAAGTTTTATGAGAGGAGATTAATCTGATTGTATTTTCAATGGGGGCGGGAAGCAGATTCGGTTTTACTGCCTGGAGAATCGAGGAAGTGGAGCGTCACTTATGGCGAAGGCGGCGATTGCCTCTCACGCGCCGGCGCTTTACTCGCTCGCCGTCATCCAGTTCAACGGCAGCGGTGGCTCGAAGAACGATAAGGACTTGCGCGCCGGCGTCGCGCTATGCGCTCGAGCGGCTTTTCTCGGCCACATAGACGCGCTGCGGGAGCTCGGACACTGCCTCCAGGACGGCTACGGCGTGAAGCAGAACGTGGCTGAGGGACGGCGGTTTCTGGTTCAAGCCAACGCTCGGGAGCTGGCTAACGTGCTCGCCGCCACTCCGTCGGATCCCATATACGGCGCGTGGCTTCCCTTGATTCCGCTCGCCCACCAGCGCCATCTCGCCGCCGGGGCGAGCTCCCCGTTGCTAAGCGATTTCGGGTTTGACATCCCGGGTCCGGACCCTCACCCGGCTAACCAGTTCCTAACCGATTGGTTTGCGGCGAAGGAAGGGGTTCCGGGTCCGGGGCTCCGACTCTGCTCTCACGTGGGTTGCGGGCGACCCGAATCCAGGAGACACGAGTTCCGCCGCTGCTCCGTCTGCGGCGCCGTCAACTACTGCTCCCGCGCTTGCCAGGCGATGGACTGGAGGTCCCGCCACAAGTCCGGCTGCGCGCCGGCGATGAGGTGGGGCGATGCCGACGGGGAAGGGGAGGACGTCGCGGGGGCGGAAGCGGTGGATGCGAATAACGGCAACGAGGAAGCCGTGGAGATCGAGAATGATGACGTGGGGGATAGTTGACCGTGACGGCAACGTGAGAGGGGTTTGAATGGAATACCGGCCGAATTTTGGGGGTGCAAATGGAATTAGGAACATTTCATATGGTCAACGTATTGTAAATGGGAAACAGAATGAAAGTAAAGATTTTCTGTTCAAAAATAGAAAAAAAAAAGAAGAAATTAACCCGTACTATTTGTTCTGGGATCAAAGTCTAGAGATGAAAATAGATTACTTGAGAAATAATTCTTCCTGCGCACAGTAAATGGTGATGATGATGAAGCCTTTTGCTCTTTTGATTTACTCCGGAGTATGATTTTGAATTGCCCAATCTCCCCGACCAAATGATCGTCCAACTCTTTTTCATTCCTTTATACTCTTTTTCATTATGTATTTGATAAAATAAAATATTTTTATCACCTCTTGTTTTGTAAAATTTTTGACGAAATTTTTTATATGTAATTTTTATTTCTTATCGATACACTAATTTGTAAATAAAATAATTTCAAAAAGTGAGATGTTTTTCATCGTAAATCCTAATTTGATTACAAATAGGGTACGGAGGGAGTAATTTTTTTGTTCCAAAAGAGAAATAATTCACCTCGGATGCCTCTCACTCATTATCCAACGAAATTGGGGGTGGATGTAAATCATGGTGACTCAACCGACAACAGAGATTATGACTCATGCTTATTCGTGCACAAAAGGTTTTGAGAGGTTGTTCTCACACCGTCGTTGGTGAAACTCAATTCTTAATCTCTTGTTTCAAATTCTACCTCTGAAACTAGTTGAATTGTTCATGCAGGTTTTTAAACTAGAGACGAATTCAACTTTTTCGTTTGATTCATACCTAAAATTGAAAATCAAATTGAAAATAAAAACTTTTTCAAGTTAATTTTACATGGTACTACCGTGAGTTTTGGTATTCCCAAAAGTTTAGTACGGAGTACATTTTTATTTGCATCATTCATCGAACTTTTAAACTTAGAAGTTTATTTTGATTATTGAATTTCAATTTTTAAATATAAAAATTTGAAATTCAAATTACAAAAGGGTGTAGAGATTTGGAACTAAATTTTGTTATGAATTAGAGAAATTTGACCAAAATTTATCTTCAAAATTTAAATTTTCAAACATATAATTTTGGTGAGGTCTAAATTTAACAAATATTTATAAGTCAAACGAAAATTTTCTTTATAAAAATCCAAATTACAAAAAAGAAATTCTCCAAAAGCAAAAAGTAGGTAAAAAAAATTTATTATACAAAAAAGATTTTTTTTCTTTAAATAGGAGATGACGCAAATTAAACAATACTCCGTATTAAACTTCTAGAAGTATATTTTGAAATTTTCTAAAACTGGCCATCAATCTTCAAGGACACTGGAAATACCTTTAATAATTGGGTTGTTTTTGCCTTTTTAATGCCATGAGCGATATCGGACCTTCATCATTTGTGCGTCAAACTTTTAACGGAGAAAGAAGAGAAAAAAGTTTTAGGTCCCTCCATTGAAAAACAACAAAAATTTTACATTAATGCCGTTGGGCTAAAATTTTTTTTTAAAGTAGGTAGATTATGGTAAAATGCACTGGATCAGAAAAAACAGGTCTGAATAGGTTCAAACACATTGTAAACATGTCTGATCTTCTGTCTAAACAAAAATACATTTCTAATTCACTCTAATTCGGTCTTGTTATAATTTGGACCGATGCTTATTCATAATCATGTCAGTCTTCTATTAAACTATACTTAGGTCATATTATCTTCAACTTATTCTTATTACTTACGGAGTATTATTATTTTTCTTATTGGAAGCAGATCAGAACATAGAACATATTATGTTTAAATATAACTACGTTCAGACAATCAGACCAGATCAGAACGTATTTCATTCATATCGGATGAAGAGAACATGCAACTACTTTAAAAGATGAGATTATTATGCGTTGTCTAACAAAAAGTTAAACTATTTTATTACTTATAAAAAGAAGTTATTTACACGTTAGTATTTTATTGACTTTTTCATTATTGGGCTAAGGGATATAACTAACAGTGAGATTCTTTTGCACATTGTCAAAGATGCGATTATCCCTTAACCAACTCTTTAAAAATTTAATATTTGTTGTAAAAACAATAAAAATTATTAAACCCAGCTGCTATTGTACTTTCGATTCCATCTTTGGCTTTGGGTTAAAAAAGCAAACCATAAACCTAAATTCACCCCTACATCAATATAAATATCGCCCCTGTACTACTATTTTTTCTAGTTTGAATTTTTCGAGTCAAACATGATAAACTTCGATTTTCATCTAAACAAAAACTTTAATATAAATTAGTATTAAAAATATTTTATTAGAGGAATATAGTATTTTAGATTCAAATTAAGTTAATGTCAATACATAGTTTGAACTTTCACAAAGTGATAATTACATTTTTGAAGTTGTTTGACTTAGTTAAGGTGTAAAATTTAACTTGAAAGTATAACTTTTCCTTTTTTTTAATTTTTTGAGTTGATACGTGATTGGCTCGTGTTATATATATACCTTCCCTCTTAAAAAATGTTCAATTTTCGAGCAACGTACGAAATTCATCTATTTAAAAATGATTTTAATTATAGATTGACATAAAAATAAAAAGTACTCCCTCCGTCTCATTTTATATTGCTCATTTTGACTTTAGAGCATATTTAAGGAAGGGAACAAATGGTGTTGATTTTTCAAAAATGCCTTACTCTTTTTACAAGAATGACGATGAATGAGAAGATAAGGTGGTGATGAGTGACTTATTTTAGGAGTAGTTTAGGTAATTTATCTTTAAAATTTTATTATTATAAGAAACAGACAACTTATTTTGGGACGAACAGAAAAGGAAAACAAGTAATTTAAAATGGAACGGAAGAAGTATAACTTACATACCTCATATTTAAAATTACATCAAAAATTCTACAAAAATAAGTAGTAATAAATATATTTTATTTCATTAAATAAATAATAAAAAATACACGCAACCTAAATTTTTCAAAAACTTAAAATAATAAACAAGAAAAGTTTTTGGGATGGGAAAATAATTATTTAGGACTTTAAGTCTCAATCTTATGAGGCTGTCACAGAATCACATCACCGCCTCAGTCATGGGCTTTCAGCTAATCGATCAAGTTCTATGGGCCTAGCAAAACGTGTTTAGAGTTTAGACTTTTATTTAGCGTCTACTAATTTTGAAATGGAATCTCCATTATAGCTCCTCCCATCTGATTGTTCACTTTTTAGAAACAAAATTATTTTGAAAAATTAAATTTAAGACACTTTATCTTTTTAAGGTTTTAGAAAATTCAAAAAATTATTACTGAACATGGAAAATAGAATTTCTTTAAAACTCATAAGAACATCTAGTCTTTGATGCATTGTTCCAGAAAAGGAAGAATGCTCACACTCACCAAAAGAGTAGTGAAGAGATAAATCATAGTTTGTACATTAGAGGAGATGTGTTGTACCCAATGCACCGTTGTTACCAGGATTCAAGTCTAATAAATTATGTGCTTAATTACCTCCTGGAAAAGACCAGTTGTGCTACTCGTGGAGGCGCATTCGAACTCACTAGACAAAAGATAAACAAAGAGTAAATTCTATAATTGGTCCTTTATAACATGGGGGTTTCCCTATTTAGTCCTCTATTATCAAATATTATCCAAGTGGTCCTTCTTTTATGGGTACCTTTCCACAAATAGTCCTTTTTTGATTTTCTATTATGTTGGTGTTAATTTGAGGGCTAAAAGTGTAATTTCACAATGATAATATATCTTTTTTGTCATACACAATTCCAAATGCTGTTCTGTTTGTGTCGTTTGTGAATTACAGTCGCTTTTTACGACAACGATAGTCTACAAATGTGATCTTTCGTCAGAATCCTAGCCCACAATCATAGTCATTATTTTTGTGTTATCCGCTTAACCGATATCAAAACACGTCACTAGACATAATGTTGATGTCAAATTATACTTTTAGCCTTTAAATTAACACAACACGGCAAAAGATCAAAAAAAGGACCATTTGTGGAAAGGTACCCTTAAAAAAAGGACAACGGGGGTAATATTTGATAATAAAAGACTAAATATGGAAACCCCCATGTTATAAAGGACCAATTATGGAATTTACTCATAAACAAAACTTTATGGGAAACTAAAAGTAGAGAGGATCACTTCACATGACCATAATTTATGGCACCTACTAGTAGTAGCTAGGCATGCTCATCATGTGCTCAACCAATATGTGCACAAGGAGCTTGGAGGAATGGGTAGTTATTTTGTAGAGCCCGTTTTGAAATATAGCATTTTTCGATTAACGTTAGTGTTTTAAATAATATTTTAACGGTACAGATTAAATTCGAAAACATTAAACATTAAATGCTACATGTAGATAGTATTTCTGAAATGCTAACATTAGCCTCTAACAATATTCTCAGACAGACCTGTAGTGCCCTCTGTGTGTATATATATTAGTGCTTGGTTCCCATCCTAAAGAAAGAGGGAGTTAGCACAATGGACAAAAGCACCAAGTAATCAATCCTTTGTTGTTGTCAATTGTCAAGTTGCCTTGCCTTGTTTAGTGCAATTTAATTTTCAATCACTTCTCACCAAGACAATTAGGTTTGCTTCTCTTTTTAGCCTTATTCCCATCCGACATGACCCGCCGTATCTTTCCCTTTTACCTCCTTTTCAATAAATTGGATTTGGACAAACCATAATTATGTACCCGGAGTATTTTAAGGAGTAGACAACTTGTGGGGTGCAATTGAAGGGAGTGAGAGGTGTGTTCGAGGCGGGGCGGGGTGGGAAGGTTTACCGAGGGTTAGGAAGAGTAGGAATCGTCAATTTTACGAATAGGGCACCGAAACGCCCCCAGGTCATCCTATAACAATAGTTTCCAATGTTATGAGAACCAAGATGATATTTCATAGATAAATATTGTCTATGTTGCATTGATAAAAGTGAAATTTGCACTAAATAGGACTAAAACATAATGACTTTCCTAATATAGGACTTAAACTTTTTTATTCTCTAAATAGAACTTAATAATGACCTCGTGGGAGGAATAATGTTCAGTAATGCTAGACATTTACTTGAATAATGACTACTCCCTCCGTCCCAGAGTATTCGTCCAGTTTTGACTTTTTGAACTGCTCATCTAAGCACTTTGACTCATCAAATTCTCTTAATGTGTAAGCCTAAATATAGTCATGTGTGATCTTGTTTGATTTGTCTTAACATATAGATTATTAATATATAATTTCTATAATTTTTTAATATACAAATTACAAGAAAAAATGGATTAAAGAAGTGTATTGGATGTCGTGTAAAAATGAAAGTGGAATACTCTCGGACGGAGGTAGTACTTGTTAATGACCAAAAGTCCTACATTGAGAAATAAAAACATATGGTCCTATATTGGGAAAGTCGTTATGTTTTAGTCCTATTTAAGTAAATTTCTCTTGATAAATACCGTCCATGTGATTCCCCTATACCAATTTCACATTTAAAAAAACTCAAATAAATTTGCACCATGGTCTTTTCTTTGTTTCACTAGATAATTCATATGCAGCAAGACTTTTATAACCATTCCGAATTAGTTTCTCTTTTAATCCATTGTTGATTCTAAAAAAAATCAAATACGGGGTACTTAATTACTTGTCATAATCGCGGCATAATTATTTACGAAGTATTAGTATCACACCCGTGTGTTGCACGGGTCATTTTTATGTTATTAAACTCAAATTATTTTTCAATGATAAAAATGAGATGTAATAGAATATAGAGATTATATTATTTTAAGGTAAAAAATATCACTGCTTTACAAATTTCGAAAGACTTCTTTATACACTACATTATTTGTATAATTTGTGGGAATATTATCTTTATAGGAAATCCATTTTCCGAGAGTTTTTGAATCTTGGTCCTGCCGAGCATGCAAGGGTGATTGGTCGTTTTTGTGCCCATAACCTTGACTCTCATCACTAAGTAAATAACATTTTCTTGCAAATATATTAGAATCTTTGATTTGAGCATGGATTTGATCGCCCTAATAACAAATATTAAACATTTACATATAATTAAATTCATTTTTTAAAAGATTTATATGTAAAATATAAAATAATGTAGAACTAACCTTTAAGTCGTGAAATATAAAATAATATAGTCCTGACCTCTCATCAACATTTTTTAAAGCGGTTATAATCCCCATGTGTTAAGTTCGTACAAAAAGTGATGTTGAAGCACCAAATTAAAGCACACATTGATTAATCTCACTACCTTGGCTTGGAAAAGTATCGTATTTATAGTATATAAAATTGTAATATGTTATAGGCTATTATAATAAGAATGATTAAAGTTTTTGAAATCGGGTGTATAATTATTCTTACCATAATTATTATTTTTCGAAATTGGGTATATAAGTGTATAACTTACCTTTTTTAATTATTTGCTCTAGACAAAATAATTAGTACACTCCATATGAATTGAAAACATTGTGTTTTGAGAGTAATATTCCATTTTTTAAAAATTCGTTTTATAAAAATAAATTTAAAAGCATTGTGTTTTAAAAGTAAAATTACTTTTTTTAATAATTATATTTCCTTTTGTGTAATATTCCGTGGAATCATTATTATTGAGGATTTAGAATTACCCTGATTAGAAAAAATCCGTTTAGTTAATATTAATTACCAATTACGGAGTAAAAATTATGTCATATTATCGTTGTTCCTTTTTAAAAATGATTACGAGTTAAAACTGTTCGTTTTAAAAAGGAAATTGGTTCTTACCATGATTATTTTTTTACGAAATTGGGTGCATAAGTGTATAACTTACCTTTTTTAATTATTTGCTCTGGACAAAATAATTAGTACACTCCATACAAATTGAAAGCATTGTGTTTTGAAAGTAATATTCCTTTTTTTAAAAATTCCTTTATAAAAATAGATTTAAAAGCATTGTGTTTTAAAAGTAATATTCCTTTTTTAAAAAAAATTATATTTCCTTTTGTATAATATTATGTGGCATCATTATTATTGAAGGTTTAGAATTACCTTGATTATAAAAAATCCGTTCAGTTAATATTAATTATCAATTATAAATTGTGTCATATTATCGTTGTTCCTCTTTTAAAATAATTACGTGTTAAAACTGTTCGTTTTAAAAAAGGAAATTGGTTAATACCGTGTGATAAAAAAGGAACTGAACATTATGGACATTATTAAGTGCTATTTAAGAAATAAAACAATTTAAGTGATATTTAAGGAAATAAGTTTTAGTGCTATTTAGTGCAAATATTTCTATTATGTTTCATCTAATTGTATTTAATTGATCTAACTTCAACTAAAAGCTTTCAATTTCGCCAAATTTTACTTCAAATTAAGGTAATTGTATTCAATTTCATCTGATTAAGGATAAAATTGATTGAATTTCAATTAATTAAGAAAATTTAGCACTCATTTGCATTCAATCTTATTTAGTACAATAATTTATTTGATTAAAATTGAATGAATATCAATTACTTTCACCTAATTTTACTAAATTTTTTACCCAAAGTACATTCAATTTAAATCAATTGGAACGAAATACTATTGACATTTATCTTTTATTTTTACATATATAAAGATAGAGATAATAGATGTCATAAAAGTCCTCCTATTTACGACAACAATAGAAATTAAAATTCTTTTGAATCGTTCCTGCCCAATGAAATCAAGAATTACCCAGTATAACTCAACCACAATTTATCTAATGGAAATAAACTCCATCACAAGATTTCACCCGGGAGGCCGAACCGAATTACTAACTATATAGGAAAGATAATGAGAAAACAGAGAGCTTGAGTGAATGAGAGTATGAAGAATGGTGTAAGAGTATATTAGATGATAAATATCTAATAATTGACCGGTCTCGAAGATGATAAATATCTAATAGTTAGTTATACACCCATGTTGCTTGCGCGCTAAAGTAGCAAAACTTGTAAAACAAGTTTCCCCGTCTATAAAGGTTACCCCTCCGCCATTGTGGAGGATGAGGACAATCAGTTCATGTGAATACCATGAACATCCACCCTGAGAATTCACTTTCTCTCTCTGTCTCTCTCTCTCTAAACTTCCTACAAGTATCCAAAAGCTACGATGAAAAACTAAGGTTTTGAAGCATGAACGCAATGAGCTAAAAGAGTACGAGATTTTAACGAAGGATGTTGATCATTTACCACCTCTAGTAGGGCTGTGCATTATTCGGTCCAAACCCGGACCGACCCGAAGACCGGCCAAAATCGGACCGGACCGGTCCGGACCGATCCTAATTCGGTCCGGTCTCCGGTCCATCAATTTCCGTTATCCGGGTTCCGGTCCGGTCCGATCCAAACCCGATGAGACCGATGGACCGACCGATGGACCGGTTATATCATTAATATGGGTTTGTATTTATATGGGCTTTAGGGCTTAATTTATCATCAATACCCATTACCCCAAATAATCCAGCCCAGTAGCAAATCCACTTATCCACTGGCAGCAGGTTCTCAACTCCGTCTGCAGCGCAGCAGGATTCCGCCCAATCCTCCGATAGTCGCAGCCGGCCAGCAGTCGTCCACTCCGACCACACTCCACAGGTACGCATTCTCCCCCTTGCAAATCTTCAGTTTCAATTAAATGGATGGCATATTCCCCCCCTTATTCGGTCCTTATTCGGGCCGGTCCAGTTTTTTTCGGTCCGGTCCTGGTCCGGTCTTACACTTTATCGGTCTGGTCCCCGATCCATTAGTTTGCTCTTATTCGGTCCCGGTCCGGTCCCGGTCTGGTCCGGGTCGTTCCGGGTTTGGACTGATGCACAGCCCTAACCTCTAGAGTGTGCAGCTGTTCTTAAAATGAAAGACAAAACCTTAGCTGGAAGTGGCTAGGAAGTGCGACCGACAACATGGGTGGTGATATTTGTTTTTTATCGAGTACTTGTACTTTTATACTTCTTTCGTCTTAAAATGAATTATCCATTTCGATTAATAACCTGTAAAATCCCGTGACTTTTAAAATAGTTTTATTTTCAAATTGTTTTGAAAAAAATAAAAAGTATACATTTAAAAACTACATAAAATATTTTATAAAATTTTATAAAAGTATGCAAATTATTTAACATGAGCCCGGTCCTTTTATTTCCTATCTAATACTCTCTTCGTCTAAAAAAGACTTTTTTAGTCAACTTGAGTAAACATTGATCACAATTAAATATAGTTTTAAATAGTTAAATGTTATAAAATTTTGATATATCAAAATTATACTTCAAAATAAAGTAATTTTATTAAATTTAAATTATAAATAAATATATTTTTTCCACAATATATGGTCATAATGTTTTATAATATGGCTAAAAAAGTCATATTGCGGTAGTTTTTTTTTTGAACAGAGATAAAAGAGAGCATAAGATTGTGTTATGTTTGTCTAATATGATCTGATTTGGGACATATTTGGTTTTTAGCATTTATAATGGCTTTTGGTTGTTTTGACCAATTTTAGCAGATTTGACTAGTCAAACAGCCAAAAAGGGTGTTTGGTAGTTGGCTGCTGAGTCCGAAAAGCCAAAATTCAAAAAGCTGCAAGGAGTAGCATTTCAGTTTGACGGTTGGAAAATAAATTTTTTATTATTTGTTATTGTATGTAATTTTAATGAATAGATAAAAAATAATTATTTTTTGCCTAATTAAATAAAAAAATTGATATATAAATAAATATATAAACAAAAATTGATAAATAAATAAGTAAATATAAAAAAATAATTAAATAAATAAGCAAACAATATAAAAATAAATGAATAGTAAATAAATAGTCCTTCTCCATGTAAAATTCATGGAGAAATTTGCGAGATTTTTTTTGTTTTTTTAGAATTGGTGTAGAAATAAACAAATTTAAGAACTACATCAAAAAAAATTTTGAAACAAAATATAATACTTCGTACAATTATATTATTTTATTAATTGATCGATAAACACACATAAATAAATAAAATCATAATGACTTTAGAACAATATATAGCTTAAAATTTTATTTGAGGAAAGAAAGAATATACATTGCAAAAATGTTATACCATATAATTATATAGGTGAAATTTCATTAAATTGAATTTAATTTATTAAACTAATTTTGAAGAAGCTAAGTTTGCCAAACAATTTTTTTATCAACAACCAATATAATCAATTGGTTAAAGCAGCCAACTCAACCAGCCAACACGAACAAATATCAGTCAACAGCTAAATTCCAAACATGGCCTTGATTTGAGTAGATTTTTTGAAAATCTGATTTGATCTTATGTGATTAGATTTCATCTGATCCCATTTACTCCCTCTGTCCCATTTTAAATCGCCTGTTTTGACTTTTGGGCATATTTAAGGAAAAGAAAAAATAGAGTTGTTTTTCCGAAATTGTCAGTACTTTTTAGGAGGGATAACGATGATTGAGAAGATTAGGTAGAGAAAAGTGACTTATTTTAGAGGTAGTTTAGTTATTTTACTCTTAAAAGTTTACGAAAACAAGTAACAGACAACTTATTTTGGGACGGGGAAAAAAGGCAAACAGACAATTTAAAATGGGACGGAGGTAGTAATTTAATCTATACATTATTTAAAAAGACATGAATTTTCTCCCGCCCATGCATGACACCCATATATGGAAAGTGTTGACAACATAAATGGTAGTTTAATTATTTTACCTTAATGTTTTCCTTCCATTTTAAGTGTGTTTTTATTTTTATTTTTATTTAAATGTTACACCATTTAAGCATTTAAATTAAATTAAATCAAATAGTAGTGAACCATTGAGGAATTGAAGTATGGAAATAAAATACACTGGCATATTAAAATAAAATTTAAAAATTACAAATTTATATAGTATGGGCAGGATTAAAATGATTTATTTCAAACAAACTACAAATTAATTATTTATCATTAAAAAATATTATAATTTACAAGCACAAATGCGTAAAAATAGTGAGTTTTCTAAAATAGATTAAAAAATAAATATGGTACGGTAAGTAGATGATAACATTTAAATAAAAGAATAAATAAAAAACTACAAATTAATATTAATACTATAATTTAAAAGAATGGAAACGTTTAAAAAATGACAAATGTTCTTATTAGAAAATTAGAAAATAAATAGATATGGTATGGTAAGCAATTAGCACCATTTAAAACGAAAATAAAATAAATGGTAAGTTTTTTAAAATAAATTAGGTCAGTGTTCTAATATAAAAGAGAAATTAAAATACTCCCTCAGTCCCCAATTTCAATACAAATTCCGGGTTACGGAGCAAAATTTCTTACTTTTTGAAATCATTTTATTTACAAATTGATATATCATTAAGATATAAAAATTACATATTAAACAACTACGTCAAAAGTTCTACGAAACAAGAAGTGATAAGAATATTTTATTTTATCAAATACTTAATGAAATCGCGTAAACAAAGAAAAGTTATCGAGAGGAGAGAAAAAAAATTATAATCTATTTAGGGACAGAGAGAGTACATCTAAAAATGATAAGTGTTCTAAAATAAATTAGAAAACAATGTGGTTTGGTAAGTAATTAGTATGATTTAAATGCGAAAATAAATTAAAAAAATACAAAATTAATATTAATACTATACTTTAAAAGCATGATTTTTTTAAAAAAGGAAAGTGTTCAAATTAGAAAATTAGAAAATAAATACGGAATGGTATGTCACCACGATAAGCAAAAGGTACCATTTAAACACAAAATAAAATAAATGGTAAGTGTTCTAAAATAATTTAGGTAAGTGTTCTAAATAAATTAGAAAATAAAATAATTATTAAAACGTTAAGTATTCTAAAATATATTAGAAAATAAATACGGTACGGTAAGTAAATGATATCATTTAAATAAAAAAAATAAAATAGAAAACTACAAAATAATACTATCAATTAATACTACAATTTACAAGCATGGTAACGTGTAAAATGGTAACTGTTATAAAATAAATTAAAAAATAAATATGGTACATTAAGCAAATGGTACCATTTAAATGCAAAAATTAAAAAATTATAAATTAATACTATTAATATTATAAGCATGGAAACATGTAACAATTCTATAAGTATTCTAAAATAAATATTATTAATACTATAATTTACAAGCATGGATACGTGTAAAAATGGTAAGTGATCTAAAATAAAATAGAAAATAAATACCATAGGGTAAGTTAATGGTACCACTTAAATACGAAAATACAATTAAAAAATACAAATTCCAAAATAAATACATTAATATGTTGAATTATTACTTAAGTCAAATTATTAAATTATTATCAAGAACAATATCTGAAACATATTGAATTATTGTTACAAAAACTGGTAATTAGTCATGAGAAAGTGTATGTTGCAGTTTAAAGAGTAATAAATCACAATGGTTTGAAGATTCTGATATACAACGAAGTGAATGCTCACACAAATTATACATACGAGTGATGTAGTTTATAAAGAAGTCTTTCGAAATTTGTAAATCATTTTACTTTTGTACTTTAAAATAATGAAATATTTATATTCCATTATATAATAATTTATATTCTTAAAAATAATCTTAAGTTAGTTTCGTAACTATGGCCCGTGCAACGCACGGGTGTGATACTAGTTGGATTCAACCTAACCTACATTTAAGTCCAAACAAGTCACGGCATGAGCGTAAAAGTCATTAATAGGGAAGCGAGGTGTCTACGTCGCCCCCGCGACCATTGCCCTCGACGCACATCGGATATCTCCCAATCGCCGACTACAGAGGTGTGTCGTCGTCCCACGCCAGGCTTACATTCCCGTGAACAGGTAGTCATCTATGCTTCTTCTGTTCTTCAGATCTTCCAACCTCCATCTTCAATTAACTTTTTTTTTTCGGATTCGAAACTAAACCTGTCGATAATATACATTTGATTGAATTCACAAAATGAATGCTTCTAGATTATTGATTACATACGAACAATCAACAAAATGATGAAATCTTAATTTTTAAAAATTCTTTTAGGAATTTCAATTGAAAAGTTATATAGATTACAGAGTAGAAACCTAGATTGTCCAGACTAATGGCCGATTGAATGGTCTAAATTATCCGAAACGTACTAAGCATGGTTGTTTTAAAGTTTGGCCTTCATCCATAATACTCCTTATGTAAGTCATGGTAAACTATCTTGTAATTTGTATGGGTAAGTCCATTATATGTTTTGCCATTGTCAATATACATTTTGCTGATGGTTATTTACTTCTTCATTGAGCTGTCCTAGGATGCTGATGACACTAAAAATCAACTAAAAATAAGCAGATACATCTGTTCCTCGCCATCAATGTTCACCTATTTCCTTATTTGATGAATTTTGCATTATAGTTCAGATTCTCTGTTATTAACTTTCAAGAGATAACACTAAAGTTTTGCTAAGCACAAACCGTTTTATAAAGTAGCTTGACCCTTTTTTTTTGTGATAATAAAAATTTAATCCTGAGCCTAAACCACAATGGTTCGTGGCTTCATGCACACCACCCTGCCTCACTCTTTTGAACTGCTCCAGTCTACCTATGTAAATATACTCCTTTGTTTGTCTCTTAATTCATCACAGGTAGCAGATGAGATCTATCTTTATACTCTGTTTTAATTAAACTGTTTTTACAAACATTATGTGTTGGTATTGAGGCATGCTTTCATATTATTAAGACATTCTATGATGATTAACATGTTCTATCTACAGGAAAATATGATTCATGAATGTATTCTTTTATAATAAGAACATTGTGGTCAAAATAATATGAACAATGTATTCAATTTTCATTAGTGTACTTCTTTAATAAAATAAATTAAACCACAAAGGTTTCTACACCCACTATGCCTCAATTTTGTGATATTCTAAAGTGTAAAATGATACAATTATCAATACAAAATTCTCACTCAATATTGTATAGAAAACCTCAATGCTCTACATTGTATTTGCCTCCTAAAAAAATACGGAGTAAGACTTTTGTATCTGTATGTGGACAAATCTGACCTTGCCTCACTTTAGTGAGCTTGTACTTGCTTGCGGTGGTCTTGTATATATAGTATAAGCTCATATGTAGGAATACATTCTTTTAAAATGGATTAATGAGTTCGTTAACCATGCAAAGAGAGACATTTAGCTCCTACACTACACATAAAAAAGTATACTCGGTATTATTTAAATTCAGTTACACCTCCAAATCATGAAAAATGCATTCTTGACCATCACTACTGTTTTTTAGGGATGGCAACATGTCATATTTGCATACTGTAGTCTTAGGACAGATACATGGAAGAGTGTATAGAATTCTTGCACAACTTCTCCTGGAGGATGCAAAGAGCTATGTAGTGTAATGGAAAAATGAGCCTTTCTTATACAAACTCTATAGTATACTCCACTTTATTTTACTCTTACCATAGCAAATTGAAGATTCAATGAATATGTGCAATGAAATTCAGTGATGTGAGGATGGATTAAAATGTGGGGCGAGAGCGCTTCCTGGATTTTTTGAACCAATTCACGTGGAAGTTTCTACAAGATTTAAATGCTCCTATGATACATGCTTCTCACTTTCTATCTGTTTGCACTCGTCCTTTTCAGCATGTGTAAAGTATTCTGTATTTGATTTGTACCATTAAGATGCAATAGATTGTAGCTACGTGTTGCCAATTTTTTTTAGCCATCCAATTGCTCAGTTTTGGCGGCAAAATTGGATTGGGTTTCCAATTCAACTTTGCCTTTATATATTTAATAGATGTTTGAAAATTGAAAATAATGTAGAAATGTACAAATAGTAGTGATAAAGGCATGTAATCTCATACAGAGAACAATTTTATTGTGCATCGGTGGTTTTGTTTGGAAACCTCTAAACCAAGTGAGCTTTCTATGTTTAATCTGTAAGAATGTCTACCACTCTGAAATTGCAGTCACAGCTACGTGGTCACATTGTATCGCGGGTTTACTTAAACATATGACTATATAAACAGCATATTTCTTGTTCTATGATCTAAGTGACACTGACTGGAATAAATGAGTTACATGAGCTGCTGCTAACAAATTGACTAATGGAGACAGGATTGAAGTCATCTCAGCATTATTTCCATAAAGATTTGCCCTGTTATTATTGTAAATTGCTTTCAATGGCTTCGGGTTCTCACAGAGGTGGCGGTTTTTATGGAGCTGAACCCTACCGGTCAAGGTAAATTGGACTCTTTTTACCTTCTCATGAAATGTTTCTTGGTTTATTTTCTACTTGCACTTTTACAAAATGATAGTGAAATGTAATGTGCAAGTTGATGGAATGACACCTTTGACATTCAATTTTTATGTGGAATCTTTGGTGTTTGAAGCGAATTCAAATTGATTTTCAAATAATTTCTGTTTAATCCGACAGAGATGGATTGAGTACAAGACAGGTAGGCAGTTCAGATGAAATACAGTTGCGTATTGATCCAATGCATGGAGACTTGGATGATGAAATCACTGGTCTTCGAAAACAAGTTAAACAGCTTAAATATGTAATAAATTATCCCTTTCTTTTGTGAAGTATAGACTCCGTAATTATTTCCATACATTTTATGTTTATATTTTGATATTACATTATTTTTGTAATGTCCTCTCTACTTTCGAGTAGGGGCAAGGTATGCGTACACACACCCTCCCGAGACCCTACACTTGTGGGATCCAACTGGGTTGTTGTTGTTGCTGTATTATTTGTGATGTGAAATGTCTCTTTTTGAGTTTTGATGTGTATTTAAATGCTTGGTATCACATATGATCTTTTCTTGGTACTTCTTGGTTCTCTATTTAGTCCAATATTTACCTTGAGCTAGGACTTTGTAAAACATGTTTCTTATAGCTCCATTGCAGTTCCTAAACTATGAGGAGTGTGTAGTACTCATGAACTTATACTAAAAAGATTTCTGAAACTATAGATGATCATCATAATCTCAATATGGAAAGACACTAACACTATTCTTATGTTTACAATACTTATCTGCTTTGTGCATTCGTTTTTGTGTTTTCATTTGGATATGTCTTAGCTGTCTAGCATAAGTGCATGACTATATGCATAGGAAGTTATTTCTTGAGACTCCTGTATCGGTAGTGATAATAGATAGGTATTCATTCCTGAGTTATGTTATTTGTAACAACTGAGGTTTGGGAGACTACTAATCTAAATATTTATGCCGGTTCCCTTCTCTTATTTTTTTCCCCGCATCAATTGAAAACCGTTTTACATGGTGAACCATTTTCTTGATGGAAAGCCTTAAACGTACCATTCAGTTTCCTCTCTCTTAGTCCTATTCTCTTTGCAATTTCTTAGCCATGTGTGATATTATTGCAGGTTGCTCAGGAAATTGAATCAGAAGCTAAATTCCAGAACGACTTTATTAGCCAGCTGGTATGTTGTTGTCGCTGGCATCCTCTCTTTAATTAACTCAGAATCCGAACCTACCATTTTCACTTGAGACTGAAATCTTCATTTCGAAATATCTGTGTTTATGTTTACAGATAATCATATGCATATTATTTTTTCCTTGCGCAGCAAATGACATTGATCAAAGCTCAAGCTGGGCTGAAAAACAATATGAGGCGGCTTAATAGGAGTATCATCCAGGAGGGATCATCCCATGTAATGCATGTTGTACTCTTTGCACTGCTCTGCTTCTTTGTCATCTATTTGCTGGCCAAGCTCTCGCGGCGATGAAGGGGAGTCTCGCGCAACTCTTGTACTACTCTACTTGCACATCGCCTACGTGAAAATGTATCATGCTGTTTTTAAAAATATACATTTAATCAAAATGTCTCAACTAGACTTGTGCTAGTGTGTTGCATAGGAAGAATATTTTTTCATATTTTAAAAATATATACATTTGATCAAAAAGTGTCATGCATAACAACAAATGTCGAGTTATGATCTGCACAAATTTTTTTATAAATCAATTTAAAATATTAACGTGACAATGAAGATACAGTGGGGGTGGCAATATAGGTGTTTGGGGACGCATTGCTTCGGCGGTTAAGTCGTATGACTGTCGTGTTATTGCCTTTGTTCCTCGAAAATATTGCTGAGCAAAACATGCATAGTTCAACTGTAGGTTTTGAACTTAGAATGTGTGTTGAATAGAACTTAAAATTACCTTGGGAACATACGAGGTTTAAGCTTTAAATAAACATCCTTAATGTAAATATGCATAAAAATTTATGATTTTCATGCACTTAAGAACTCAAGAAATATCTATAATGATATAATTGGGTTACACTAAGGGTCCGTTTGGAAAGGGGGAAATGAGGAACGATTTTCGGAAAATGACTTCTAGAAAATGAGTATTTTCCAAAAGTCGTTTTCCTTTATGTTGTCGTTTGGCTAGCATGAATGGAAAATGAAGTTAACTCGGGCGAAAATCAACTTCTGAAAAAAAAAAGCGGAAGTCAAATTTCGGATTTTGGGTTCATTTTCCGGTTGACCCCTCTCATTTTCCTTTGACTCTATTCCGAAACACCGTAAAATGACTTCCGCAAGTCATTTTCCTCCGTTCCAAACAGACCCTAAATGTCACTAGCTCAACCACTTGTTCTAATTATTACTCTTAAATTATTTGTCCACTTTAATACATGCCAACAATACACATAACCTATTGCTAAGATACTTCAGACAATTCATCATATCTTTACTGAATATATAAAGTGGACAACTGATTTCGATGAAGTGAAATACTTGCAACGAATTACACTTAATAATGTCTCGATAAAATGGAAAAAACAAAAGTCCAGCTAATTTCAAATAAATAGAGTAAAATTTTTGCAACAAATTACACTTAAGAATGTCGATAAAATGGCAAAAACAAAATTCCAGCTAATTTTCTTTGAAGAATGTATCTCAAATCACAAAGGTCGAACATTTTTTATATCTTGATGCATTTGAGATTAACACAAAACCAACATGCAACTCCTTCCTCGGACGCTTATATCCTTTTTCTCAAAATGCCTCCCTTATATTCACAGTTTACCAGAAGAGGAGAAGAGTTGCAGGCATTTCCCCCAAACTTATCGCGGAAGTGCAGTTTTTGGGGTTGCAAAAATGGGGTTGTCGGGCAACGGGCGCGGACATGC
>OOIL02000450.1:1152334-1193623 GCA_900332095.2 Cuscuta campestris | reverse complement strand
GTCATTCGCCTCTTCAATGGAGCATACAACATAGTTGTATTTTGCCGTCATTGACCGTAGTATCTTTTGAACAACGGTTCCATCTTCTAACTCTTCACCGTAACACCGCATCTTGTTGACTATTGTCATAGTCCTTGAGTAATACTCAGCAAATTTCTCACCATCCTTCATTCGAAGTAATTCATACTCCAAACGAAGAGTTTGAAGCTGCAGCTTCCTTGTCTTTGCATTTCCTTGACATTTCTTCTTCATGGATTCCCAAATATCTTTGGAGGTTTCCTTGCAAGGAATGGTCTCCAAAATAGCCCGTTCGATTGATTGAAAGAGGTAGTTTTTAGCTTTAAGATCCTTCAGTTTTAAAGCTTCCAACCTCGTCCTCTGGTCTGCCGGCATCTCAGCGGTGGGAGTTGCTGCTCCAGTCTCCACCACAGCCCAAAGCTCTTTGGACCGGAGAAAGTTTTCCATCACCATGCTCCAATGATCGTAGTGACCATCAAAGCGGGGAATAGAAGGTTGAACAAAGCCTTCAGATGCCATGGATCAATTGATATTGCTGCTGCAGTGAATTTATGTGGCTCTGATACCAAATGTAGACTGGGTTTCTTTGGGAACTTTTATCAAACAGGTTGTGAGCAACCTTAATAAGAAGAAATATATGAAACTAATATAAATTGGAGAACTCAGGAAATCAACAGAGGAATCAGAGAAGAACTTAATGATATATTATTCCATAGAAAAGCCAATTTATAGGCCATACATGAAAGAAATTATATCTGCTAAAAAGAAGGAAAGCCATAGAAGTGTACAGCTACTTCCTAAAGAATAGGACAACAAACTTGATTAATACGGAGTACTAAAAATACTGAGTCAATACTAGACTTATTCAGCATTGGACTTATTCAACATTACTTATTCTTCAACAGAGCCGTCGTTCTCTGCCAAACAAAGCTTCAAACTTGCCGGAGTCAATTTCTCTATTTGTTTACTTAGAGCCCGCCTCTACACTGCAAAAGGCGTTTTAGAAACAATTTTTGTAAATAGTGAAGTACCTATTAGAGTTTTGAATAATCTTTTAACGATATAATTAATTAAAATAAAATTAGACTATAATTTAATAATACGAGTATATATTAAAATAATTTTTTTATATTTTCATAACTAAATTAACTATAATTTGATATTATGTATTAGCATTTTATAATTTATAAATATTCTGTCGCAGCGTCAAAGTGTGTGATTTTTTTAACATTATAAATAGTTTCATCATACCTCTAAATCTTTACACATTTTCTTTTAAGAAACAAGTATATCTTTGTATACTTTTTTTATTGGTATTTTTTTTTCTAAATAAGCCACTTTATACGATGTGACCAAACACGACAGAAGTGTCTTGACACATAACACGTGTTTATAATAATTGCACTTGACACATTTAGGCCTCATTTGGTACACGAAATTCAAATTATGAAATTGAAATTGAGAACTTCAATTCTAATTCTGGTGTTTGGTAGTACAAAAATTATGTGGATTTGGAATTGATAGTGTAAAAAATGAATTGGAATTGGTAGAATTCAATTCTATGGAATTGAATCCAATGGCCGTCAATTCCGTATACCAAAAAGACCCTTACTTTCTTTGCTCCTGAGATTGTGAAGCCACGCAATCGAAAATCATAGTTATATCATGACCCTTAGATTTATGGATACAATTTTTAAGACTTGGTTTTATTCTTCAAAATGGACTAGCAGTACAGCAATTGCACATTTGCCTCACATTTCGATGTATCAGACCATCTTTGATCAAATATAAATTCAATTTTCTTTTAAAAACACCTTTGATCAAATATAAACTCAATTTTCTTTTAAAAAACATCTTTGATCAAATATAAATTCAATTTTCTTTTTAAAAAACTGTCAACCATACCATTTTTATTTTTCTTAAACCTCAAGACCGCTTTAAAAGGACACTAATATAGAAACAGTGGGATTAGAGTTAAATGAGTGCATCTCACACTTTTCTTTTGATTTCATATCCACCACACAATAATGTGTGATCATCATCAACAAAACAAAACAAAACAAATCAAAGTCCAGAAATCAGAATATATTATAGAGCAGTAAACAGAGGAAATAGAAGAAGAAGAAGAGCAAGCAGAGGTTTAGGTCTCCTCCTCCGAAGTGGGTTGGGTCAAGCCAAGCTTCACAAGCAACTTATTCAAAGACTCAGGTGGGTGAACCAGGTACTTAACTTTGTCCTTGCAGAGGAACACCTCAGCCAGTTCAAGCTTCTCGGAGGTCAGACTCGTGCTGTCCATCGTCTTGCTAAGGACCTTAAGGGCAAGCTGAACAGCCTCCTCTCTCGTGATCTCGTCCCTGTAGTCCTGTTTCAGCATGGACTGCGCCGCCTGATTGTTTGCCCCAATCGCAGCAGCCTTCCACCCACTGTAGTTCCCACTCGGGTCGCTCATGTACATCTGGAACCCGTAGTTCTTGTCCCACCCTGCAAAGAGGAAGGACACCCCAAAAGGACGCAGCCCTCCAAACTGGGTGTACCCTTGTTTGGTGTCGCACAGCGACTGGACCAGTTGTTCCACGGGCATCGGTTCTTGGTAAGCGTAGGTGTAGCGCTGGGCCTGGACCCTGGCTGTGTTGATGAGGATGTTGGCGTCTGACATGATTCCTGCAACGGCGCACGCCACATGGTCGTCGATCTTGTACATCTTCTCGGTGGAGGTGGAGGTTTGGAGAAGCTTGGAAGTGACCCTTTTTTCGCCGACCAAAACGACCCCGTCTTTTGATAGTATGCCTATGGCGCTCCCGGCGTTCCCAATTGCCTCCATTGCGTATTCCACCTGGTACAGACGGCCTTCTGGAGAGAAGATTGTTGTGCGGCTATCGTATCTTCGTGACATTGTGAATTCTGCATCAATGGGACTTTTTTTAGTTGAGGAGCAAAAGATAAAAAAAAATACAGAGTAAATGTAAATATAATAATGACATAGCAGATGCTCAAAGATTTCCAGCAACACAATACACAGTTCAGCACATAGATAGCTTGCTCAATCAAGAAGCATTGCTCTAAGAATTATATGGACTCAACGACTTCTAACTAAATCTATCAAAACTTGGATGGATTGGAACGTGTTGATCAATGCAGGAAGTAAAGCATTCTACAAAATAAAGGCAAATATGATTCTCAAAATGTCATATTAAACTTCTGTTGCTTCCTTCATATGATGTTTTGGCCCTTTAGGGCAGTAAATGCCGCAATCCATCATTTTAACCTCATTGTATAACACTGTATAAACAAGAAAGTTTGAGCAAACCAACCAATGGAACTAAAAATACTGACAAAATATGCACAAATAACATGAAGATCACAGATTTTAAAACTGGTAAAAAATAAATAAATTGTATGATCTCAATTTTTTAAATTCCAAACTCCAAAAATTGAAGCAAACTCCAGCCTTTAACCCAAAATAAAATAAAGGACTCAAAACAAAAATGGATGAAAAGTGGATGAAAACACCGGAGGGAGTAAGATATTTAGAATCAAAAGACACTTATGTTGTTAAGCTTATTGTATAAAGTGGAAATAAATCCAGCAACTTCAACTCCTCTTGAAAGAAAGATGTTATGAGGCTCAGATTCGCCTTTACTCAATCAGATTATGAAGTAAGAATCAACCAATCCCACCATGGCTGCAAAACTACATCTGCCACGCCATGACACGGGTTGTGACTCAAACTCTTGAATCTAATTAGTAATCATCACAGCCTATAGATTCTGTAGTGTATAGAGTAATGTACTTACTCTATGACTGCTCATTCTTTAAGGACCTTTTTTTTTAGGAAGGGAGCAGAAGTAAACTGTGATATACATTACTTGGGGCCTGTTTGGAAAAAGGGGTGAGTTCCGAGTATGATATCGGATGTCCCCCAACCAGAAAAACATGAGGCTATGAATCACCATTACTCTCACACAAGCAATCAGTTTCTTTCCCTGCCATGGCTGCAGCAGAAACAACTACCAAGCCAAGATATATGTATAAAATTGGAACGATACAGAGAAGATTAGCATGGCCCATGCACAAGGATGACACGCACAATCGAGAAATGGTCAAGAAATGGGAAAGAACTCATCACTGCCTCATATGAAAATATTATAGAGTATTTTCTACACCCAAAATGATATTACACCATAAAATTTATTGGCACAAAGTTTATTTGGAATGGAGGGAGTGCAGTATAACAATCAGGGAAGTTTGATTGAGATTTGGATGATTATAAACCTTATAAATCCATCAACCTAAAAATTAGGTTAACTTAGCTTTTCAATGGAGAGTAATCCAGCACCAAAAAAATTCCCTTCTAAGGCTGTTAATGCAATGTTATCCTGTGGTTCTTATGTGGTGAAATTTTGGGCAACTGAACCAGACAGAAAATGTGAGCAACCACCTCAAAAAATCTCCGTATTCTTCTGGAAGTTGCAAAGTGCCTCATTCATGAAATTAAGCTCAGATTTGCATTCTTTCAGAGACTTAGCTGTGAATCCGCTGGTGGCTGCTACACAGTAACTCCCAGGAAATGGGAATTTCAGAAAAATTACCGAGTTGCCATGCCACGATCAACATAGTTTCACATCAGAATCTTGAAATTTTCAATCATCACAGCAAAATTTTTTGTATACATGGTGGATTGTTCGTATGATCATTTGCGGAGAAACACAATGTAGAAGAGAAACCCTGTGGAATTCCCTCTTCCTCTCCGTGTGTTCAGCCTCATGTTTGAACTAATGAGAATTTATAAGAGAAACCCTGTGAATCACCTCTTTTGATGCATTTATAGTGCCCTAATTTTACATTAGGAGCAGATTTCAGCGGGTTATTTATGTTACATTTATGCCCATTTTCACACACTGGTTTTAGAAACACACACACATAGACAGTGTTAAATTTCACAAAAAACAACCCAGTAGAATCCCACAAACGTAGGGTCTAGGAAGGGTGTCTTACCCCTGTTCAAAAGTAGAGGGGCTGTTCCAAGAGACCTCGGACTCAAGCAAGCAACACAGAAAGCACATAAGATATTTAGAATCAAGAGACACTTATGCTGTTTGAGCTTATTGTATAAAGTGGATATAAATTCAGCCACTTCAACTCCTCTTGAAAGAAAGATGTTATGAGGCTCAGATTTACCTTTTCTCAATCAGATTTATGAATCGACCAATCCCACTACAGCTGCATAAAAACATCTGCCACGCCATGACACGGGTTGTGACTCAAGCTCTTGAATCTAATTAGTAATCATCACAATCCCTAGATTCTGTAATGTCTGTAGAAATGTACTTACATTTTGACTGCTCAGTTTATAAAGACCTTTTTTAGGAACGGCCGAACGGGGAAGAAGTGAATTGTGAAATACAGTGTTTAGGGTCCGTTTGGAAAAGCGTGTGAGTTCCGAGGTATGAACCAGACAGAAAGTGTGAGCAACCAGCCTAAAAAATCTCCATATCGCTTCTGGGTTTGACAAATTGCCTCATTCCGGAACTTACGCTCAAATTTGGAATTCTTTCAGAGGCTAAGATGTGAATCCACTGGTGGCAGCTACAATGTAACTTGAGAAATGGGAATTTCAGAAAAATTACTGAGTTGCCATGCCACGAACAACATATTTTCACATTAGAATCTTGAAATATCCAATCATCACAGCAAAATGCTTTGTATACATGGTGGGTTGTTTGAATGACATCGCCAAAGAAACAGAATGTAGACGAGAAACCCTGTGGAACTCCCTCTTCTTCGTGTGTCCAGCCTGAGCCTCATGCTTAAACTAATGAGAATTTGTTAGGCTGATTGCCTCTCTTGATGCATTTACAGTGCCCTAATTTTACATTTTGAATGATCATCGGCTGAGAAACACAATGTAGAAGAGAAACCCTGAGGAACTCTCTCTTCCTGTGTGTGTGTTCAGCCTCATGTTTAAACTAAGGAGAGTGTTTAGAAACACACACTCAATTGCTCATAGACAGTGTAAAAATTCACAACAACAAGCCAGTAGAATCCCGCAAAAGTAGGGTCTAGGGAGGGTCTGTTACCCCTATTCAAAAGTAGAGGAGCTATTTCAAAGAGACCTCGACTTGAGCAGCACAAAAAGTAGAAAAAGATATTTAGAATCAAAAGACACATGGGCTCTGTTGGTTTGGGATGTAAAACCAGAGTTAGATGTTGGAAGAAACGGGAAGAGTTGGAAAAAACTGGAAAGATTTGGAAAATATTGGAAAAAATGAAGTGTTTAAAAAATCAATCGATTAAATAATCACCCAAATAAATATGTAAGAAGTCTAATTTTGGATTAAAAAAATTCATCTATGTCTGCGCTTAAGGTGGTATGTTACAAATTTGGATATAATATTATTGTATATTCATCATATGAAATTACTTATTTTAGTCATTGTTGGATTACAGTAGAAAGAAGCTGGAAGGAGTTGAAAAAAGTTAGAATTAACTTTTCTAACCCAAATGAACAGACCCTTATGCTGTTTAAGCTTATTGCATAAAGTGGATATAAAATCAGCCACTTCAACTCCTCTAGAAAGAAAATGTTATGAGGCTCAGATTCGCCTTTTCTCAATCAGATTATGAATCAACCAATCCCACCATGGCTGCAAATATACATCTGCCACGTAGGGGTGTTCATCGGTCCGGGACCGGACCGAACCGGACCAGACCAAAGACCGAAATGGGAAAAAATAAGGACCGAAGACCGGACCTATAAGTGTTCGGTTTTAGACCGGACCGAACCGAAAACCCTTAGACCGGACCGGTTTTGACCGAAAAGACCGAAATGTACTAATTCTTTTACTTTTTAGAATTAATTTTTTTAAATATTTTACAAGTAGAATAACCCTAAAAATGTAATTATACCCAAAAAAAATATAGTTAATCACAAATCAATCGGGAATTAGAGATGCAATTGTATTAAACTGAAAAAACTTCATCATGCAATTGTATAAAAAATGGCAGTAACTTGGATTTTATTTCTTCATTAGATTCCTTCCAAAATGGAACCAAAAATAACAATTGATCACAAATCATAGTAGGGAATTGAGGATGCAATTGTATCAAAGTGAAAAAACTCCATCATGCAACTGTATAAAACGGATACTTAGAAGCCCTGCTCGCGAATTATACCTCTCGATTTGGTACAAATCGGACACTAAGAAGCCCTGCTGGCTCGCCAATCGAGGCCGTCCGCTGAAATCGGATTCTGGGGTTCTTCTCATAACCGGAAATGGAACTCTGAAGATCGATTCCTCCGGAGGGGATTCGATCGAGCTTTACTCCGGTCAATCGGAAGCCAAAGTGAGTGATGTTTTGCTGGATAATGGGAATTTTGTGTTGAGAGAAGATGGAGATTGTCGATTCAAGAGTGAGAGGGAGAAACGACACCAGAGAAAAGGGATAGCCGGATTGGGTAGGGTTGTCGAAATCAGGAATTAAAGGGTTTTATCGGTCAGTCGGTCCAGACCGAATGGTAATCGGGTTTGGACCGGACCGGACCGAAACCCGAAATCATATATCTTCTGGACCGAAGACCGACCCGAAATCAATTCGGTCCGGGTTCGGTCTGGACCTATCGGTCCGGTCCGGTCGGTTTTTTCGGTCCAGACCTAAACATGAACACCCCTACTGCCACGCCACGACATGGGTTGTGACTGACACTCTTGAATCCAATTAGTAATCATCACAGCCTCTAGATTCTGTAGTGTCTAGAGAAATGTACTTACTTCATGACTGTTCATTTCATAAGGACCTTTTTTATTGAATGGGGGAGAAGTGAACTGTGTTATACAGTATTTAGGGTCCATTTGGAAAGGCATGTGAGTTCCAAGGTATGATATGCCCCAACCAGATATAATGAGGGTAAGAATCATCATTACTCTCACACAACTATCATTTTCCGCCCCTGCCATGGATGCAGGATGCAGCATAAACTACCAAGCCAAAATATAGCTAGGCTGAAGACTCTGATACCAAAAAAGTAAGGAAAAGAAACTCTTTACAGCCCAATAACATTATTAAGCAGGGCGCGAAGATTAGTTGGAACATAGGAACTATATTATACGGAGTATCAAATAAGGGAAGCTTGATTGACATTTGGATAATTATAACCCCATAAATCCATCAACCTGAGAAGTAGGCTAACTTTGCACTTTCAAGTTAAACTAATCCAGCACCAAAAAAACACCATAATTATCAAGTCGTCGCCTAGGCGTCTGGGCGGTTTTATGAACTTGCCTAATGATGCCTAGCCTGAAAACACCTAGGCGATGAGGCACTCGCCTTAGTCTCACCTTTCGCCTAAATCCTAATCCTGCATGAATACACCTAAGGCGATGAAAAACTCTATTTTTAAAAGTAACACGTGCCTGATCGTTTTTCTGTGTATGCATATATGTGCATTCATTTTTTATATCTATATATTCACTATATATATATATATACACACACACACATATATAATATTGCCACACTGCACTCGCCTAATGGACGCCTAGGCGAACGCCAAATTGCCTTGGCGACTAGAAGGTACTCCGGCGCCCAGCCTCGCCTAGCCGTCGTAACTATGACAAACACCCTTCTGAGGTTGTTAATGCAATGTTATACTGTCTCTGTTATGTGGTTGTGGTGAAGCTGTAGGTACTTGAACCAGAAAGAAATTGTGAGCCTAAAAAATCTGGACACCTCCTCTGGGAGTTGCAAAGTGCCTCGTTCCTGAAAATGTGCTCAGGTTTGGCATTCTTTCAGAGACTAAGATGTAAATCCGCTGGTGGCTGCTACACAGTAACTCTCAAAAAACGGGAATTTCAGAAAAATTACTGAGTTGCCATACCACAATCAAAACAGTTTCACATTGAAATTTCCAATCATCACAGCAAAATGTTTCCTATACATGGTGGGTTGTTTGAATGATCATCGGTGGAGAAACACAATGTAGAAGTGAAACCCCGTGAAACTCCCTCTTCCTCTTTATGCGTTCAGCTCATACTTAAACAGTTTAAACTAATGAGAACTTTTAAGGCTGATCACCTCTCTTGATGTATTAATAGTGCCCTAATTTTGCTAAGAAGGGAGCATTGCAAACTAGAAAAGCATCACCGGGAAACATGTTATAGTTCCACCAGCAGGTCTATATGACATAACTGTCCCTTTTATTTTTAAAATTTAAATCTAAACTAACTAACTTCTGACAAGGAATTAAACAATACGATTAAATCTAACATAAATCTCAAAAAAAAAACAGTTTCAAGAACACACACCATAAATTTTAACCCAAAGTTTCACTCATATTAATTACAAAATCACAAACCACATATCTGAAACTGAAATAAGCCATTTTACAAGAAGATTTTTTAAAACAATCAGACACAAAGCACGAATATACTGCAATTTCGAACGGGAGCTCAACAACACCGAACACAACCGTACACAAACGCAGAAAGCTCAACACATTTTCTCACAATTCAACCTACTACTAATAGATCTAGGGTTTAAGAGTTGTTACCCCGTAGACCGAATAGAAATCTGCTAAAAGTGGAGGTAATAACCCTATCCGCGACCTCTTTGGCGATGGCCGATGGGGTGGTGTGCCTTGACAAGCCAGGGTTTAGAAAGGGGAAAGATATACCAACTGGGGGCAAGTAAGACTATAAAGCACAACTTGAACAAAAGGGAGAACTAGAAAAAATTAGATGAAACTGGAAAAATTAGAAAAAATTGTAAAATCTAAAAAAATTTAAAATATTTATTTTAGTTTATTTTTGTATTATTCTAATTCTAATTTTTATTGTTATAAATTATTATTATAATTATCATCCATTATATTAATGAATGTCTTTAAAATAAAAAAATATTGTCATTTTTCATACACAAAAAAAATACTTTTGCAAAAAAAATTAATTAAAATATAAAATCAGCATAAATATCAAAATGTTAAATTTTAAAAAATCATTTTGGTTACGTTGTACCTCAATTTATTTATGTAGTATTTATTATATAAAACAATATATTGTAATTATACTTTATACGAGTATATTACAAGATTTTGTTTTAAATATCAGAAATATCACGTCATGTAATCAAACATATTTTTCTTTCATAATTCACATTTTATTTTTATTCTATCTCCTACTTATAGAATAAAGACACAGAACTCTTATTTTTGTACATTTTTTATGTTTTACTCCTACTTTAGTCTTTTTTCTCTAAACTATTCTCAGTTTCGAAATTTCTTATTAAAATATGAAAAATGAAAACAAATTAAATTTTTGAAATAAATAAAATTTAAAAAAATTGAGTAATAAAGGGAAAGGTGAGGGGTCTTTTTTTCTCCGCTCCTTTTTTTCGTTTTCTGGCATTTTTGCTGATTGTTTTCATCTTCCCTCTTTATTTTTTTTCTATGTAACCATTCTATCAATATTTTTTATCACAGTTTAAAATATTGGTGTTTTCCTATTTTATCATTTAGATTAATATACAAAAAAATTATATTATTCATATTAAAAAGTTGAAAAAAAAATAATAATGAATGTAAATCGTAAAATTGTGAGATGAAAAAATGAAATAAATTATAAACTATAGTTAAGATTACAATAGTTGTAATAATATTAATAATAATCCCTCCATCCCACTCTCTTTGTCCACTTTTGACTTTTGGAACTGTTCATCTAAGTACTTTGATTTATCAAATTCTCTCAATGTGTAAGCCTAAATATAGTCATGTGTGATCTTGTTTGATTTGTCTTAACATATAGATTATTAATATATAATTTCTATAATTTTTTAATATACAAATTACAAGATAAAATGGATTAAAGAAGTGCATTGGATGGTGTGCAAAAATGAAAGTGGACAAATACTCTGGGACGGAGGTAGTACTTACAAAATAAATAAATTTATCATTTATATATTTTAGTTTTTATTTTTTAATTATTTGAGACCATTATTTGAACTCATTACTTTACACATTTGGCTAGTTTATAAATTTTGTGGATATTTTGTTTGACTCTAGCAGTACTAATGATAAATTATGGAGTATATGTGATCGCTTAGAGTTCGAGAATGTAGCTAAAAGAACAAGCAAATAGAATGACCGACCAAGTTAAACAAAAATAGTACACGTGCTGAATCATTTCAATTTTCAATATAAAGACTAATTTGAACAATTTTAAATAGTACAAAAATGTCTACGACACTTCACTCGAAATATCGAAGCATCCTAATAAATGAAAAACTAATGGCTCAGATCTTGTTAAACCCAAAATTAGTTGTTAGATAACATTTTCAAAAGTAGTTGTTACATTGAAAGTATTTAGTATATGATAATTTTTTAATTAAGATTAATTCTTTACACGTTATTATTAATATTAATATTACCTTCTTCTTAGAATATATATCTAATTTTGACTTTTTACATTTAAATTAATAAAATTTGGTCTTTAATTAAATAAAACTTATATTAGATATTGATACAAAATTAAATTTCTTAGATTTATGTTGTAAAATATTTTAAAATGTTTTTTATGTAATTAATATATGATGTAGTTAATATTGTTTCTAAACAAATAGAAAAAACAAATACCTAAGAAAATTTTCGAAATAAATAAAAAAAATAGTCATTCCGTTAAAAAAGAGTTTGAATTCTAGAACATTGCCATATCTAATTTTTTGAAGGTGCCAAATCTAATTTAATAAAAAAAACTTTCAAGCCTTCAAAAAAACTATAAATGCAAACTTTCAAATTGAAAAAAATAATAAATATGACACATGGCACATACATATTGGACCACAATACTTAAAAAACAAATGTCCCAATTCTTCCATCCTCAAGCATCGGGTGCTTGTCCAAGCATCTTCCTTTCATTTTTCTCTTTGAGCATCTTTATTGAGCATCTATCTACAATAATAGCATCCACAAACATCTCACTCTCTCTCCTCCTAGCATCTCTTTTGGGCATCCCATTGGAGATGGCCTAAAAGCATTTCAAAAATACTTCTTACATCTACTTCTTAGGTTGTGAAAAATTTAAGACATGACATTCTTAAATGCTACGGAGTACAAATTATATTTTATTTTTAAAAAAGAGAATCATTTTGAAATATGGAGGATCTGTTTGGGAATAGTGTTAAAGATTAACGTTAGTATTTTAGATAAATTTTAACAGTGCACATTATCGTTAAGGCTAAATGATGCCTGTAAATAGTCTTTTTAAAACACTAGCGCCATTCCCAAACAGGTCTGGAGGCTGAGACAATTTCGATACTTCAATATGGATCTAGGCCCAAGTCTCTCGTCATCGAATTAGAGCACCCATGCGCACAATCTGATGGGCCTAAGGAGAAGCCCACATCATCCTACTCCATCACCGGGGCTCTGAGATCCTGCAATTCCCTGAGCTTTGCTAGGTGAATATTTCTTCTTCTTCTTTTTCTTCTTATCTGAGATTTTCCAAAGACTTTCGTAATCACCGGTAAATAGCATTCCATTTTCGATTTCTGTTTTTGTTTCTATCCACTTCGAATTTCCCGATTAGGGCCTTACTGCGTGTCAATTCCTGCAAGGGTTTAACATTTGGCAGAGGAAGATGAAGTTCGTCATGGAATTCGCCGAGAACAT
Source organism: Cuscuta campestris (assembly GCA_900332095.2). Lineage (NCBI taxonomy): Eukaryota > Viridiplantae > Streptophyta > Magnoliopsida > Solanales > Convolvulaceae > Cuscuta > Cuscuta campestris. The sequence continues at coordinate 1,180,947 of OOIL02000450.1, read as the reverse complement.
GATTCTGAGAATGATGGAGGATCCGAAGGAGAGGGATCGGAAGTTTCGCGAGCATCTCTACACGTTGAAGGACAGGTGCAAGCAGACGAAGGAGATGTGGAGCCTTCCTCTTCGTCCGTACGGTTTCTGGACTTTCGACCGCCACAATGCTCAGATATTTTGGGACGCTAAGATCAGCCAAGCTCCCGGCCGCCGTGATCCGTACGACGACCTTCTTCAGGACGACCACCACGACGTCCCCACCCCTTACCCCTCTTCTACCACATCCACTGACAAGTGATTATGTGAGTTTCATATATTCTGCTCAAGTTTAAGAACATGGTTTTGCCATAGTTGATGATATTGCAGTTCTTGACCAGTAAATCAGGATCCAAATGTGCAACCTTTTATGTTCAATTGTTTGAACACATTGTCCAAATTTAGCAGTGTGATTAATTTGAAAATGATTTGCATAATCGATCGAACCCAGAAATCTGGTCATCAAGATTTTATAGAAATACAGTGCATAGTCTTTAAATTAAGGAGTATAAGTTTTGACAATGGAACTAACCAATGTAACATTGGTTTCAGTTGAGCAATCATAGTATTAGGTCAATTTGGTCTATAACGAAACCAACCGGAATATATTCGTGTTCAGTTGATGTTTCATGCTTCGTTTTTACAATGATTGCTTTGGTGTTTGGATATTTAGTATCGTTATGTTTAATTGAGTGATGATTGGAGCAATGTCTGTGTAAATTGTCATTGCATCTATGTAGTAGTCTTACATTCAAAGCTCTTTCTACTGCTGAGGAATGTTGATGTTCTCCCAAATAGTTGGGAAGTTTGACACTTACTAGGGGATGTTGTTTTTTACATGTAGGAAGGAAGACATGCAAGTAGCAGCTAGCCAGGTTGCTTGAAGCTTGGACTCTTGGCTTGATGTTAGAATTAGAATTGGAATAAGTTCTGCATTGTGTGTGAGTTTATGATGAATCTTTGTTTCTCGGGGAGGGCGTGGCCCACCTTACTCGTTGTGATGATGCTGCATTTCGAGCCATCATATGTGTCATACTTTGTTGTAATGCTTCATTGTGAGCCATCTTATGTTTCATAATTTGCAATTGAGACACTAAAATAACGTTGTGTTCATCCTACGTGATCTCATCTAACTCGCGTCTACAAGCAATAATCAAGTTTATTGGCAACTCCATGATCATGATCATCACCTCCATTTTCAATTGAGGTGGAGTTCGTAGCGTAAATGCATAAGATAAACTATTATCACCAGCCAGCTAAGGGTCCGTGACGAATTTGTACTAGGTACACTGGCAATTTGAAAAGAACACGTGTGTCATTTCCTACTTGAGACACTCATCGTGAAGTATATGTATCGATGAACTCGTATGCCTGTTATTTATACTCCAGGCAACTGTAATAGAGTAAACAATTACGTCCTCTGTCCAAAATAAAACCACATTTTACCCCACACTCTTGAAAAGAATGATAAACTTAGGTGGTTAGTGTTTATCTAGAGGATATAAAAATAATATGGAGTATAAATCACACGATTAATTCCTTAAAAAGAAAAAAACAGCTCAAATGTACATAGTCTTACTCCCAAAAATAGAGCAGTTATTTTCATTAGAAAAAGTAAAACTTTATTGGAACATACAAGATAAAGAGATGTGATTGTTTTTTTTACGGCCGTGAGAGAACTTATCTAGTACTAATATGCATTAAGCATGAACTTGCAAAAACTAAACTTAATAAGTACCACTTAATAATCATGTAGTAAACATCCACTAAAGAAAGATTGCAGCATTGTTGTTTTTTCTGCAATGAAGCCAAGAGAGCAATTAAGAATTGACAATAGCCATTCATTTGAGAACTTCAAGCTACAATTTGTAAGTTTAGAAACTCAATGTCTAGGATTTTAGTATCGGCAAACAGCAAAGGGAAACAGGCGATACTCGGCAAACATAAGTTTAGTTCAACGCGCGAATACAAAAACACGAACGAAAGTAAGCAAGGAGGGCTTTGGGCTGTCATTTGAAAGCACTGAGGTAAAAGTCAGCGGGGTCACACGGAGCTTTGAACCACTGGATATCTGGAAAGAGATCGGCGTTGGGGACAACAAAGGCATGATGATGGTGGTGGTGATGATGGTGGGCATGGAGATTGGGTGCAGCCTGTTGCCATTGCCAGTACTCCGTTGAGGCGAAGGGAATGAGCTGGTGTGGGATATTGTTGTCATGCAGCATTGTCTCAGGAAAGCCACTCTGGTTTGCGCACACAATGTTGTCATTGTTGCTGCTGTTTGAGATGAATTTGGGGTCGAATGTGACCCCTCCCGTGTAAGTAGATGACAGAAGAGAGAGAGCACAAAACTCAGCTGGTATGTGTGAAGGCAACAGGGATGATGATCCCTTGGCACCTGATCAAGAAACCCACAAAAAGAAAATGGCTTTATAATGGCAGATACGTACGTTTCAAAAGTATATTTATGGATCGGAATAGGGGGAAAACGAACCTAGATTGAAGACCTCAGCAGAGTTTGCGCTACCATTTGGCAGGTACAGTTGTTGCCTGATCAGGTTGCTTTTTTCTAGCTCAGAAGTCAATTCGTCGCCAAGAGTTTGCTTAGAGCTCTGGGATTCCCAGCTAGCGGTTTTAGAGGGGACGAGTTGGCCTTTGTTCTGCACAAAACTCATCTGTTGCCCGTCATCTGCAAAATTCAAGAACAAACATGGGAAGCTATGATCATAATCTACAAGCTATCAATAAAAGCTGAGGATCACTTCTTAGCAAGCAGAACTCATTGCGAAAGATGGGAGATGAATGAATGAATGCGACAGACCATAAAGGGATGGAGTGGGATCACTCTGCTGACGTGGATTACGCCGCCTGGCATTGTGATTGGAAAGTCTCCGGCGACAACTGCGCTTCATTTCATCAAACTCTGACAGGCTATGGAACCTTCACATTAAAGAAGATTTAAAAAGGTAACATCTCTATTCTTGCAAAGTATTATGCATGTTCAGAAACAAAGTGATTGGACAACATTTTAAGAATAAGTTCTTGTAAACAACATTATTAGAATCAAACTAATGATTCATTAAAGTGTACCATACCGGCTGCACTGTTGACAGAACCGGAGTTGTAATCCGTTCACAAGGACACAAGGGGATTTTGAATGGTTGTCGCAAACTCTGTGCTTCTGGTGATAGCTCTTAGCAGAAGAAAGATCCAGATTGCAGCCGTCAACCTGGCACCGGTGCACTTGTCCAGCCCGGGAAGAAGACGGTTTTGCCCTCTTTGATAAGCCAGGGATGGCATGGGAAGATGATGTGCTATGGTGGGAACTGTTGTTGTTTTCAAAATATGTTCTCTTCCCAAGCCTCAGCCCCATCAATGGCTCTACAGGTCCAACTGTGGTATCGATAGTCGGATGAGAATTGACATATTTCTCCTTCTCCCCTTCCTCTCCCTCACTGCAATGCATCATTTTCTTGCCCTTGAGAGTTGAATCTACATAGACACCATTGAAAGACTCAGCATCTCCCCATTGCAGCAGATTCTTTGGAACTTCGCCTGGTTTTGACCTTAGCATCACCAGACTTTCACAATTCCACTCCATCTCCATAATAGTTTCTTTTTTCTTTTAATCTCTGATCTCTTTTAGCCCAGAAAAAAACACATTTTCCCTGCAGAATCACGAATGAACATAATACAAATCGATTTTCAAGATTGAGAAACTAAATACAGTACAGTGTTCTTCAATTCCGAATGCCATTCTCTGGTCTAAACGTATAAATTTCAGTTCATGATATGCACTTAACAGAGAAAATTAAACCACACAAACCAGGAAATCGAAAGACCCATTCTGCCATATCTGTTTTTTTACATAAAAACGATCCATAACAATAAAGGAATTGAAAGAAAAAGTTACCATTTTTTGAGAGCTACAAAACGAAGAAAAGAACAAATAGACTGTGAAAATGGGAATTTGAATGCTTGAAGACATCAACAAGAGAAAAAAAGAGGAGTTTTTTTTTTTACTTAAGATTATTATGATTACCTCCCAAGGGTGATTTCAAAAGGGTGAAAGAGCGATGGATGAAGAAGAGAAAGCTTAATAACAAATTTCGTCGATAAATACAAAGAAAGAACAAATACCCAGAGAGAAAAAAATGGAGTGAATATTATATTTCTGCAGGAGATTCCAGAGAGAGGGGTGATGGGGTGCGTGTTGTTTGGAGTGTAGTGAAACAAAATTTCGAAAAGAGACACGTGGCAGGTCGCCTCTGCCATGGTCTTCACAAGACTCCAGCTGCTACGCCAGTTCATCATCCCCATCCTAAAACATTGCTAAAAGCGTCATTAAGATTATGTCTTCGTTAAGCGTGAGCAAAACCGTAGTGTTATTAAATCAGAATTTGTTGAACATGTTCAAGTGTTTATGTTTTCAACTCTTTAATTTCATCTCTTATGTTGGTTTGGAGTGTCAGTCGGCAAACGCGGAATATCCGAATATTACATCAAAATGGGATTTCTTTTATAAATATGCCTCTATCCATTTAGCTTCACTTGTACAATTAATGACTTTTAACCAATTACAAAAAAAAGTATTCCCTCCGTCCCAAAAAGAAGGTTACATTTCATTTTTTACACATCTTAAAAAACACTTCTAGTCACATCTAAAATATCTAAAGTTTACTATATTTATCTTTTATTGTGGATAGAAATCGTTTTGAAAATTTTTTGACATTTTAGACGATATAGAATTGTTTTATGGAATGCGCAAAAATGAAACGTAACTTTCTTTTTGGACGGAGGGAGTAACAGATAAACGGAGAACAAGCAGTGCATCAATCCTCTTTTGTATAGTAAACTTGATCCCATTAAAAAGATAATTATGAGCTTTAGAAGCTAAGACATTAATATGCACGACTTACTGGACCCTGTTAAATAACTCCACGGCCTCTAAGCTTGGGAACCAAATATATGAAAGGGAAATGACATTAACGTGCACATGTTAATTTTCTTAGCAAGTTTTATCGTGTTTGACCAATTTGCCTTTCAAAAAGGTCTAACCAGCAACAACCTATTAGTAAAATATAAAATTGAAATATTTCTGAACCAACTATAAATTGTTTGATAAAATATAATGTAACAACTGGAATAATCTTTGCTACGTAAGCTACTATAATTAATTGCAGTTCTCGGTGGGTGAAATGATATGGATGGAACATGAAAACACAAATTAAAGTGAAATACTCCATAGTATGCAGTATTACAATTCAATTTCTAATTGAGATCCTTACAATGCTGTAGGTGGTAGAGTCCTCGATTTGGAATAGTGTCATAATATGACAACACCCCTTGGTGTCAAAATAAGCTTATTGTATATTATCAAATATTTCTTCAAAAGATATAAGATTAAAGATATCATCAAAATTATTTCACTCAAATATACCATTGACACACATTTTAGCAAAAAAATTATTCAGTGACTGAGGCTGGCTCTGAGGACCAAGGTCGGTCTCGATGGCCAAGATCAAACTATATTGTCTTTGGAGGTGGAGAGAATATCATATTATAATACACCCGGTTCCCTCGGAAGCCATAGGATGCTCCGTTCCTAATATTGACAGTTCCTACTCCTCTAAAACCCCCCGGTAATCCTTCTGCCCCAATAATATGCCTCGAACTCATATACGACCACTTCACCCCTTCAATTGCATCTTCCAAGTTTATGGTTACTTTTTTTTTATTTTTTATTGGCAGTGGATAAATTCACACTTGTTTGAATTGAGATTTTAGTATCACATATTTTTTAATGCCACCCACTATCAACATTATATTGGTCTCAAAATAAAAATTTATTCATTATTAACAAAATCATATTAATTTTTTATTTACACATTTTCATTGATTGTTTAAAATAAGTTATGCAATATATTCGTTCGAAAAATCTATACCGAGTACTTTTCTATATGACCAATGAACATTGTGTAACTCATAAATGTATACACTTCATTTTATGACGTACATGCTCTAAATATGGAGTAAGTTGTTTTGTTTAATCTTTTTTGCAATTTCATTTTAAAACTCTCATGTTTAACTTTTCATGGATATGAGTTATAATGTACGTGTTAGCAACAAAATGAAAAAATAATTTAATAGAGTAATAATCGGATGAGCATTGTTAAAACTGGTTTTTAATTTGAATTACTCCCTTCGCCAAACTTCATTTATTTGATAGTTTATTTTCGCTGTCCATTTTATAAAATAATATAATCATGACATCTCTTGTTTTAGAGGATTTTTGATATAGCTTTTAAATCTATAATTTCTTTTTAAATTTTATACTTATAATTAAATAAGTTGATTGAAAATAAACCTTCTGAATCATCATAAACTAAAATAGAAAGTAATTTTAAAAAGAAGTATTTTTCTTCCAAGTAGGTCTAGCATGATAAATGATCAGTCAGACAAAGAACTTTTTAAGAAGAGAATAAGAGTATCTCCAATTTTGTTTACTATATTGGCTTGCTATTTTTATATTTTAACTAGTGAATAGTGACATAGCAAAAGATATTTTGATTCATTCTCCAACCATGACTTGCTAATCCATTTTATAACTATTGGCTTCCTATAATTTGAAGAGCTTGTTATATCTAACAAACCAAAGTTATATTTTGACAAGCTTGCTAAAGTTTAACACACCCATTGGAGAAGAAAAAAATGAGTTGACTTGCTATATTATGGCTTTTAGCAAGCCAAAACAAGATGGTTGGAGATGCTCTAAGAAGCGAAATTTTTAACAATCAAAGAAGAAGAGTGACATAATTAGAATTGAGTAATTTTTAAATGAAACCAATGGCCATACGAGGAAGAACGACACTTCTCAATTAAACTTGAAATTATCATAAAGTTTAATTATTATTGCCACGTAATATACTAGGTATTTTAAAAAAAATACTACCACCGTCCCACTCTCTTTGTCCACTTTCGATTTTTGGAATTGTTCATCTAAGCACTTTGACTCTTCAAATTCTCTCAATGTGTAAGCCTAAATATAGTCATGTGTGATCTTGTTTGATTTGTCTTAACATATAGATTATTAATATATAATTTCTATAATTTTTTAATATACAAATTACACGATAAAATGGATTAAAGAAGTGCATTGGATGGTGTGCCAAAAGGTAAGTGGACAAAGAGAGAGTAGTTCACAATAAAAAAAGTCATATTAGGACTAGGAGATAGGGAGGATCCGACAGGTAGGAGTATGAAAATTTGATTGTTCAAAGAAAGGGCATGTTGAAAAGGTGGGCGGGGAGGGTTATCAGAGAGAAGCCTAGCCCCCTTAAAAACCAATCAGCCCCAAAGTAAAATTACTTAATTGAACAAACATGACTATTAAAACATGAAACTTCTACTTTGGTAATTTTTCTATGGCGGGAGAAAGACCAAACTAGGATTAAAACAATGAAAATATACCAAAATAGGACTTCCATGTTTTTATTCCCGAAATAGGACTTACCAAACATGGTCATATACATTACCAAAAAAGTATAGTAATTTGCACATGTACACTGCCACATTACCACAATGCAAAGTCACATTACTACAGTGCAAAGTCCTATTCCGAAAAAAAAAACATGAAAGTCCTATTTTGGTACTTTTCTCTATGTTTTAGTCCTATTTAGGATGATTTTTAAATTTTAATTCCAATTCAATTCCAATTCCATCAATTCTTTGTACCAAACGGACCCTATATATTTTTACTCATATTTAAGGTGGAAAAATAGTTCAAAATAGGAAAGTGGTATCAAATCTGTCCCTAAATAGAATTCCATAAGTTGAAGTTATCGCAGAAACATGACTTTTAAAATGTACGATTGAATTTTGTGCAAATGATAGAGAAATCCTCTTTTTTCCAAATAAAAGAATGGGAGGGCATTTATTAATTACCAATGTATTCAATTGATGCAACCTAAAAAACTGAGTAGAAAATTTTCTTTTGAGAAACTAAAAGTCCAAACTTCCAAACTAACCAGCCCTACAAGGCAGAGAAAGTTCATTTATTTAGAGCTCGCAATTTTTCTGTGCTTTAATTGGTGTTCGTTGACTTCTTAGCATAAGTTTAAAACATGGAAGGAAATCATATGCAAAACCACATGCAAATCATTTGACATTTCTGAATGAATCTATCTATCAAAATATGTTAACGAAACTCGATATTTGATACTGTTACAGAAACATTATTGTATTATCAGTAATAAAGGTAGAATATTTTGGGGGTTCTATTACAGAACAGAGATGGAGGAAACAGCATTAACACAACCCAAACAACACTAAAAAACAACAGCCAATGTCTTCTACATTACTACAAATGAACTCACTCATGCCATGCCACCGCTTGTTGCTGTCCGAATGATCTGGAATAGAGCTGGTAAAAGAATGGGGGGAAAATGAAGTTAGGAATGGGAAACAGCATTTCTTCTTGTCACAAGATGAGTGGAGACACGATTCGAAGAATGCCAAGAAACACTTACATGAGCCGATGACGACAAAGACGAAGAACCCAAGCAAGATTGGACCGACTGGATAATTGCTTGCCTTCTTTGCAGTGGTTTCGGGGACAGATCCTCGCTTGGTGATGTTCTTCTCAAACTTCTCCACCTTCCTACTCGATAGACGCCTTGATGTTGTCTGGACAAAGAATAGAAGACAGGAAATGGATGTGTGAGTTTATGCATACAGGCAATACATCAATCAAGGGCCCGTTTGGTGGTAAGGATTATTTGGCCGATATGCCTGAATACGCGGCATTCCCATACAGCATGTTTGGGAACTGGAATTTGGATTTCATATCCGGATTTGGCTCAAATTCCATTTTTGGAAAATCTTAAAATTTGGATTTGAGGCAAATTCCCCTAATTCGTTACAAAGCTCAATTGCAAATCCATGTCTCTCCTTGTCATTTGAAATTCAAGGATTCAAACTTTGGAATTGAAATGCAAGAATTAAAACCAAACACCACCTTAGAGTAAAAGTGTTTGTTAACACTCATTTCAAACCAAATAAGTACTTCAAAAGCAACAAAATGTGCTTATAAGCAAGAACAAGTCAGCATAGGCTAAAGGCCTAAACTCAAGGGATCGTGATCCTGAACTTGGCGAACAGAAACAAGGAATCATAACCCTACATTCACGCTTCAAAATGAAAACTTTTTGGTCACCGGAAAACACACAATTGGGCAATGAGGCAATTAGATACTCGTATAAGGTTTACAGAATAACCACCAATCGTTTACAATCTTTATCTATACAAAATGATAATCTAGGCTATGTGAATGTTTTAGAGAGACTCAAATTAAGCTTAACAATTGAAGAATCAAGTAAATAAAAGAAACAATCTAAAGGCCACCACCATTAATCTTATGATTATCATGACAGAAAAAAGATCTTAGAAAGATTTGAAATTCAAATGATGGAATTAATCCATTGTTCCAGCTAAAAACAAATAATTTCAAACCTTCATGTCATCTTGTTTCCATAATTTCAGCTCATCGAATGGTATTACGGCTTAAACACATCACGTACAGATAATGTGTAATATTCATGACGTATATTTATAACATTCTGCATCAATTGCCGGATCCACGGATAAACAACATGAATCAATTACACTCGTCAAGGAAGTTTGATCAAAGAAAAAATATATTTGACAGAAGATACGTAGGGTAAACTCAACTGCCCGAAATGCAAAGAATTGAAGATAAAAATCATCTAATCAGATCAAGCGACTATAAGAGAAACACCCAAATGTACGAATTGTGGAATAAAAATCCCCAGATCCGCTAATTCCGATGAAAATAAAAGCGCTGATCAGGAGAAAAACGCAATCAGTTAACAGAAATTGAAAGGAAGGAGAGATGAATACCATGGTTAACGGAAGGTGAGGCGGCGGCGGCGAAACAATTAGAACACCTTAGAATTTCCGTTTCCGACTCTCCGGCGAAGAAGCTGGATCCCGGCTTTCTCTTGCTCCGCTGACGATCGTCGTCGTGACACGAAATCTGCGTTTGAGATTTCGATTTATAGGAAGGGAAACGGGAGAGGAGACAAGGGGAGCGAGCCGACGGAGAACGCGTCTCAATCCTGCCGCGTTTCCACACGTAACATTAGCTACGTGTCATTGCATGATTGGATATTTATGCAACGTCGGATAATTCCCGTACAAATTCATACATTTGACACATTAGATAGTAGTCTTCCTTCTTGTTTAATTTTCTTATTTTACATAAAATTTGAAAAAGATAAAATTAGATAATTCAAATTTGTGTAGATAGAGAGTTGATGAGAGCCATATCTCGAACTCGAGTCTATCTTTTGACACTCTCTATCTTTCTCAATTGTGCAACACACACCGGCACCTAGTAGCGGATTCAAAAATATACTCCCTCCGTCCACAATTAAACTTTACATTGCGCGTTACGATGTTTGACTGAAGTTATTTTCAAATCATTTTATATGAAAAATAGTGTAGAATTGAAAAATAAAAATTACATATTAAAAAACTATATCAAAAGATCTACAAAACTAAAGGTGACATGACTATATTATTTTATCAAATGGGTGACGAAAATAAGCCAACAAAGTGAATAAAGTTTGACCATGTGAATAGTGAACGTAAAATTTATTTGTGGACGAAGGGAGTATATAATAGGTGACACTATGACACATTTGAGTAAATAGTAATATGAGGTTTCAAAATAGTGCCCTTAACTTTAAAATATAATTTACAGGAGTCGATGCCTTCCTTCCCTGTGACCATACCATTCCATGTATAATAAAAAACTAATTCGGGACATTCAAGCATAAAATGCGAAAAGATTAAAAAGAGAAGTATTTGTTTACTTTTCTTTTAAGGTAAATATTGTTATACGTGGTTTATAATCTTTTCTCTTTTTATGAAAAAAATTAACCACTCATTTTTTAAAAGTTTACTTTCTCTATACTAAACTGGATTATAATTTTTTTATTTACGAGGTAAAACCCAGTATTTTTAAATTTATATTATCTTAAAATTGTTATAAGAATTAATAAAATTTACATATTAACAAACTATGTTGAAAATTCTACAAAAATAAGAGATGACAACAATATTTTATTTTATCAAATAATCAATGAAAATACAAAAATAAAAGTTATCAAGAGATGAGCCCCAAAAAATTATACTCCTTCCGTCCTAAAACGTTCTTCTCGTTTCTTTTTTTAGATTTGAACGACTTTATTTTCAATTCAATTTATTTGATTGTAGGTGTAAAATTAACAAATAAAATTTATATATTTAAAAACTGTATAAAAAATTTTATAAAATAAACGATAACAAGACTATATTATTTTATTAAATAACTAACGAGAAAAAAAGATTAAAATTTGACTGCATGAATGATAACTGGAAAGGATGTTTTAGGACGGAAGAAATAATCATTATGGAATTTGAGACGCAAGAAGCATGTCTTAAATTTCATTAAATCAAATTATGTAAATAATTCGAGATAGGAAACATGTAAAGTGCAAAACAAGTTAGCATATTACAGCATCAAGTGATTAGTCTAATTAAAGCGAATAACGGAACTTGACACAGTTGTCGATATGTCCGAGTGGTTAAGGAGACAGACTTGAAATCTGTTGGGCTTTGCCCGCGCAGGTTCGATCCCTGCTGTCGACGTTTTTGTTTCATTTTTTCAGGCCTTTTTAATATATGGTTTTTTTTTCCATTGTTGGTATTACTTTTTTTTTGCCTTTCAATTATGAGGTTTTTTTTGTCTATAGGAGTTGGGTCATGCTAGTGTGCCTCCATATAATGAATTCATACTTCACACAGATAACACAAATGTTAATTATTTGTGCGAAACATGTGTACAGCAATAATAGTTTCCATGTCGTTGGTATTACTTTTTTTTTTGCCTTTCATTATGAGGTTTTTTTGTCTATAGGAGTTGGCTCATGCCAGGGTACCTCCATATAATGAATTCATACTTCACATAGATAACATAAATGGGTGATGCTAGGGTGCCTCCATATAATGAATTCTTACTTCACACAGATAACACAAATGGTAATTATTTGTGCGAAGCATGTGTGCATCAATAGTAGTTTCCATGTCGTGGTATCCTAGCATTTTGACAGTAGTTATGAGTACTAAGATCTTACCCATGGGTGATGTTGATGGTGTGAGCGGAATAGAAATGGTATGATCGACTTTAACACTACTAGTATCTCACTTCGTGTGTAGTATATTCAATAGTGAATCATCTAATTGTGTTACTATGGAAAATGGGAGACAATATGGAATAATGCAATTGTGTTAATATAAAAGAAGGTTAGAAATAGAGGTGGCAATCGGATCAACCGGATCGGTTTCAGGTTGAATTTTTTCGGTTCGGATATATTTCGGTTATATGTTATAATCAGTTCGGTTCGGATCGGATCAGTTAAATTTCGGTTCGGATTTGATTCGGTTCTAAATATTTTTCGGTTCGGTTCGGTTTCTAGTCGGTTCAGATACGGTTCGATTATAAATCGGTTCGGATAGATTTCGGTTCGGATACAATTTGAGTCGGATATATTTCGGTTTCGGGTCTAGTTTGGTTCGGATATATTTCAGTTTCGGATCAAATATATTTTGGATATATATTGTTTTCTAATTAAAATTTAACTATCCATGTGTTGTTTTTATGTTTTATCACATTTATCAATCTATCATCAAATCAATACCTCATATTATTTTAAATGTTTTTCTAATTTTACTATCTCTACCCTAAATAATCTTCCTTTTTTGACTTTTTAGTCATATTTTACAAACTTGGACTACAAATTATGAAAACATATATATTTAATTATGATATAAATTTAATATAATTACATTGATTTTAAAATTTAGTTTTGATATATCAAATTTTTCTCTCATGTACTAATATACTTATGTTTATAAATGATCAGATATAAGATAAATTCAAATAGTATTATGTTCCATTTGAATACAATTTGGAAAAAATTGAATAAAATTGAGTGAAATTAAGTGAATTTTATTCAATTGAGTGCAAAATTTACAAATTATTGAGTGTATTTAGTTGAAAATAGATAAAATTAAATTTAATAGAGTCAAATATAATTAATTTTACACCTAAATGTAATGGTGTAGATCAAATTTGAAAATGATATCACTAAATGTTGCTGCTAGAAAGTCTTTTCAAAATACTAACACTAGCATCTAATTTTATTAACTAATATTGAGTGAATTGGTTTGAAACTAATCAAATGAACTCTCAAATCAATAAAATGTATAGCAATGAGATGAAATTAGGATAAAATCTAGTTATTCTATACAATTCATCATATAATCCTTTCATCCCAAAAAGAATATCACAATTCACTATTTAAAAATTACGTAAATTTTATTTGTTTGTGCATTATCATTTATATGTAATTAGTACTTTTTTCAAGAAGATAATCCATTTTATGAGGGAATGAGCAAGTAATGTAATTAGTTCAAATGATAAAATAAAAGTAAAAATTTAAAAATATAATATGCTTATTGAAAGGCAAACGTAGTTCTGAATTTATCGATTTTAGTTCTAATCGGGTTCGGATCTAATCGGTTTCGGATCTAGTCAGTTTTTGGTTTTATCGGTTTCGGGTATTATCGGTTTCGGGTTTAATCGGTTCGGATATTATCGATTTCGGATCTAATCGGTTTCGGATTTAAATCGGATATGAATTATTTAGATCGGTTTCGGTTCGATTCGGATTATTTCGGGTTTTTGGTTATAGATCGGATCTTCATTTTTCGGGTCATTTCGGTTTTGGTTCCGGATATTTCGGTTCGGGTAATCGGTTCCTGTTCTGTTTTGCCAGGTCTAGTTAGAATCTAATCAAAGATTAGCCATGCATTATTTTGATTTTAAGGTAAAATTCAGATCACTATTGACATGTTCCATACATGCTATGGAAAAATACCTATGGTTCGTTCAACTTGATAACTCGCCCGTCTCTTGGAAAATGAAGAAGCAAACGACAGTTGCTCAGTCGTGTGCTGAAGCTAACTATCGGGCCCTTGCTGCTCTTACTTGTGAGTCGAAGTGGTTGAAGAATATTTTGCGCTGTCTAGGAGTCTTGCATGGACATCCTATGACCATTCATTGTGACAGCATAACGACACTTCATATTACCGCCAATCTAGTTTTTCACGAGTGTATGAAGCACATTGAGATTGATTTTCATTTTGTTCGAGATGAGCTTCTTCGTGGAGTGATTCGTACGCATCATGTTCCTACTACGTATCAGTTTGCAGATATTCACACTAAGGCATTGGGAAAACCTCGTCTAGAGTTTCTTATTCTCAAGTTGGGCATTTCACTTTTTGCATGCTCCAACTTGGGGGGTGTTAAAGAAGGAAGGAATATATTTCCATATATTCCCGTGTATATTATTTTGGTAGTTTTTCGTATATAATGATTTCTTTCCTTTTCCATATAGAGTCAAGTTTCTAACCTGTGGAATCCTATATATACGACCTTTGTTCGTGTTATAATCATCAAAGAATACAAGAGAAATTCTCTCAATCACAATTCTTTCGTAATAACTAAAAGCAAGAACGAAAGAGAACTATATATAGCCAACAAAAAGTAACAATACATGGCCTTTTTATAATTTCTAAAAATTTAAATGATATGGAGTCTTTTGTCCACATGGCAGAAATTTAATGGAGGGGTATGCATGCCCTCTCATTTGCTTGGGCATCCGAGAAACACCCAAATCAAAATATATGCCGTATTTTATTTCTACATGTGGTAAATAGTTTGCACTTTCTTTCTTCCACTCTACAAGTAACATCGCATTTCTTAGACATCTTTCGTATCTTAACGGAAAAGATAGCTCATACATTCTCTCTTCTTAACCAATACAGTGTAACAATCATAGCATATTTTAGTTTTTTAACATTTTTTACTTTGTAAGGTTATACTTTAAATTTTATTACATGCTAGACGAAGTAACAACAACCTACTAAAATACCATGAAAATAGGGTTTGGGGAGAGTGTGTTCATGCATACCTTACCCCACTCAAAAGTAGGGAGGCTACTTTCAAGGGATCGCAACTCGAGCAACACAGAAAACACGAAACACGACAAAGACGTAACAAGCAGACTATGGGTGAAAAAGTGCAAAGAGACAAAAACAACATACAAACCGCCGTTATTAGCAACTATACCGCGAGCATAAAAGTCACGCAACGGCAAATGCAAAAGCCACCACCAAAGCCCAAACGACTATCCAATTATCTTAGTCTTAGATCTCCAGATGTTCCTAGGACACAAATAGATGCCAATATAATAGTCAAAATGTTGCATTCTATATACAGCATATTATTCAATCTGCGCATACTAGTTTGGAACAAAGCCAGGAAGTACAAGATTAAAAGAGTTACACAATGAACATGGAATCTGAAGATCAGTCCGAATCATCAATCGTCGTCATTCTTCTGTAATGAAGTCCAGCGATGGGAGGGAGAGCTTAGGGATCTTAATGGCAGGAAAGGGCGATGCTTGTGGCGCTTCATCGCCTTGCCTCTTCTGTTTTCTTTCTTCTTCTTTTTCTTCTTCGTCTTCTCCTTGATGGGGTGCTTTAAGGCGGCGTCTGAGCACCCAGGAGACGAAACCACCGAATGATCGGAGCGGGTGGTTCAGGCCGTCTTTCAGTTTGAGGATCAGAGACACCTCTGAGACCTGCCATGTTAGGGTCAGCACCATTAGTGCTGACACCAGGCATTGTGTCACCATGTTCTGCCTCTGTACTTTCCTCAGCTCCTTCATCACTCTATCTTCTTTTTCTTCTTCTTCGTCTTTGCCTGTTTCGCAAGAACTCTCATTGCTTGTGTTTTCATGAGTTCTGGCAGTCACTTTTTCCCTTTGCACCATTGTTTTGTCATCAATTGACTCCTGTGAGATTCCTTGCATTAAGACCCAACTTTCAGTCTAAAAACAAAAATCATGTCACATTGACTTATCCTCCTCTGTGTAAATTTGAATCACAATTTCAGTTCAATGATCATGTCACATTGAATCTAATGAGGAACTTTATTTTGGGTTGGAAAGAGTACTAAATTATGGGATTATCAAAATCAAAGTAATTAGAGTTGTTAACTGGTAGGTTGAGTTAGTTTGTCAATTCATTTTTAGGTATCTTATATTACTAACTTTGTTCTTGATCCTTTTTTTACTCCCTCTGTCCCTAAATAAACTTCCCTTTTTGACTTTTTGAGAATTTAAATGAGTGATATTTTTGTGTTAACTTTCCAAAAATACCCTTGATGTGATGTGTAAAAGTAAGATGTAATATATAGATTATTGGTAAAAAGGTATGATGTGATAGGTAGGGTATGAAAAAGTAAGGGATAAAAGGAGTTTTTTTAAGGGAAAAGAGAAGTTTATTTGGGGACAAAGAAAAAATGAAAGGGGAAGTTTATTTAGGAAAATGAAAGGGGAAGTTTATTTAGGGACGGAGGGAGTATATTTTATGCCAATTCCATCCTATTTAATTTTTGCATCTCAATTTATTCAGTTTCAGCTAGTTTTACACTTTCTATTGAATGTAAATAATATAGAAGAATGGTTTTTTTTTCATTTCAAAAGTAATTTACTTTGAGATTTCCTACACTTTCACCTAAAAGTTTAGTTCTAATCCAATTTGTTAGCTTATAAACTTTCAATTGCGAATTCAATTTTCACGATTCGATTAAATTTAAATTGATTTTGCCAAACACAGCCTTGTTTATCCCAAAGAGTACCTTACCTCTGAGATTGTGCCTCGCCGGAGATCAGATCTCTGTTCATCGGCGGCGAAGGAGTTGGCATGGGATTCGGAAGCGTTTCCGGCGACGAATTCAAAGTCCTCCTTCGTAATCCTTTTGGCTTCCAAAGAGAACTCCACTTGCGATGATTCCATTGATTTTATGAAGGCCAGGAAGAAGAGAGAAGTGGAAATGGAATTGGGAATCGGTGATATCTATACAAACCGTCCCACGAATAATAGGCTATAACGAAGGAGACACGTGCTCCGCTTATACACATGCATGAAAGACCGTTCCGGTTTGGACCAGTGATTTTACAACCCAACCGAAATCGAATCAGACCACGCTGTAGGGCAATTGGAAGTAGGGGCGTTCAAAAATGTCCGATCCGAAATATTCGTCCATGATCCGGGTAGATCCGATCCAAAAAATGCATATCCGATCCAATATTTTAGTTTTTGGATATTCCGGATCGGATATGGATTCAAATTCTGGAATTTTTCGGATAATCAGATATCCGATTTTTTGGTTATATGTTTAATGAAATTTTATGGATATATATTATGGTTATATGTTTCATGCAATTTTATGTTGATTTTGGAACTCAAGCATTTTGGAATTTTTGCATCAGCATTTTGGAACTTTTTGCTTTTTTTGGTTTGTTTAGGCAAAATTACCAAAGTTACTCTCAAATTGTATTTGGTATAATGGTATCATTTTTTATTAGGCCAATACCTAGTGGTGGAATTTTATTTTTAGTAAATCTATATTGAATTTGATATTGTGGGTTGATTTTGCTATTTTACCTTTTTTTTTGTTGTGAATTTCGGCTGAAAAGTTAACTTTTCGGATAATCCAGTAATCCGATCCAAAAATTCAGATATCCTCGGATATCAAATGAGTTTTAAATGATCCAAAATTTTCGGATATCCATTTTTTCGGATCAGATCGATCCGATTTAACAGCCCTAATTGGAAGGAACTCGAGGGGTGCGGTCGGTTCCGGTTTTCATTTTAAACCACTTTTAATTTCTATTTTATTTTTTCAATATTTTCAATTACTTTTTCATACTCCATTTGTCGATAGGTTCCTTTTTTGTTTGACTTTTAAAAATCTCCAATTCAATTCTTGATCATTAATATATGTGTGTGTGTGTGTGTAATACTCCGTACTTAAAAACAAATCTATTAATATTAAATTTATATGACAATTCAATTTATTTATTATGAAACTTATGATCAAATTTTGAGAAATTGATCCAAGAAAATCAAAGTGGGATAAAAAAAAATTATGGACGGAGTGTACCTTTTTATTTTCATCTCTTTTATCTCCTTAGTTTTTAGCCTTTTAAGGCAGACGGAGTATATACTTCCTAACATACATTAGTTACTCATTCCATCTAATTTATAGCGTATGTTTCAGTTTACGATATTTAATTAAAATTATTTTTAATTTAATTTATTTAAAAATTGAAACGGAATTAAAAAATAGACATTACACATTTAAAAATCGCATCAAAAAATTTTCAAAACAAGAGATGACATAACTGTCTTATTGTATCAAACACTCGTAACAAAAAAACAAAAATAAAGTTAATAAAATTTGATCCGTGAATAGTGAATAGACATACACGATAATTTGGGACGGAGGGACTAGGGAGTATTTATTTTTTACATAGAAACACGTCTTTATACATAAAATAGATATTTACAAATAATAAAATTTACCAAACAGTTTAAAATAATTAACCAACACATATCCTCTAAACTTATATAGGTCATTCAAACTAGTCAATACAAACAACCACTGACTAATATTGCACCAATGCACTTTTTTTGGCCAAAAGGATCGAATAAAGCTGCAATAAGTAGGTTCGCGGGGGTACTCCAAATTTGCAACTACGCATACATGCAGCATGAGAAGCCGTTGCCTCGATTCCCGCCATTTCAAATGATTTTCGCTTCTTGTTCCCAAAACGTCCCTGTTTGGGTACATTCCGACACTCAAATACTTCATAAAAATTTGGGTTTTCCCCGTGCCCAAAACCCCGTCCTTGTGTCCGTTTCCATGCAGCTTAGGCTGCCACACTGGGAAGGTTGGCCTGCCAACAATGACAGATGAAGTTGAGATAATACTGATGGATGCTGTGAAACAGACTAGGCTTTGTTCTTTTCGGTTGGAAAAATTAACTTCCAACTTTTTCTAATTCCTTCCAGTTTCTTCCAAACAAGAACTAAGGGTTGGTGTGGTTTTGCTTATTACATTACCTTAGCTTGGCGGTATTTTTCAAGAATGCGAGAATACTGTTGACGTGCCTCTGGAGATTGAACCATGGAGAGAACTCTAGAGACTGCCTCCTCAATGGTCGCATCCACTTTCTGCTTGCGGAACACTTTGAGAATTTCGTCGCGGTCATCACTTTCGCACATCTCTAGATTGAATCCGCGAAGGCCAACTCCATGCCGGCACCACCTCAGTACTATCTTCTCCAGAACCCCAGTTGCCCAACTTACCCTGAATTCCTTTCTTGCCCGATAGCCACGTACATGTGCCTGCAAGGGGATTTATGTCCATCAGAGCAGCATTTAGGCAATTTCATTTGTTTATGAATGGATAGAAACTGGAAGCATGGAAGCCAGCATCAGCTGTGTTCCTTTGGCTTTAGTTTCTTGGAGATGCTAAACACTGGGGAAATCAACACTTTTGGTCATCCACTTGTGTGACATTATGTAATTTAGGACGTGTTTATTTTTCCTTTTAATTCAGGGCCCTTTTGTTTTCAGGTAAATAACTTGTGGAAAATGTTTTCATGGAAAATATGATGGTCTATGTATAGTATCAAGTTTGACCCACAAAATAGGAAATGTAAACCTGTTTCAGGAAAACAAAGCTACATTTTCAAGAAAAATCCGGAGCCAAAAACGGGAAAACATTTCTAGGGAAATTTTCGAAATGTTTTTATGTGCTAAAACATGGGAACATTAGAAAGCAATGTTGTGCAAAATGTTTACCAGTAAATAAATAGAGCTTACAGCCTAGTCCATCAATTGTTCCTGGCATTTTATAATGCCAAGAGTGACCCACAAATCTTCATACTAAATGGCAATTTTAATGGAAGGGACTAATTGTATCTCTCAGTTATATAAATAGAGAGACTAAAATTTACAATATCTGAAAGACAAGTTCCATATATTACATAATGTCAACAATTCAGAGCTTAAAAGTGTGACTTTCCAGGAAACAACAAATATTTCGTTGAAAGAATTAGAGTGCACCTGTATCTTTATCACTTTCTGACGGAATGCGAGGAAATCCTTCCGGCCTTTCCATCCTCGGTATTTTTTTTGAATGGTTAGAGCAGCTGAGGTGTAATCTCGAGGGGTAAGATAAGTTAGCTTGGTGGATGAAGCCGGAAAACCACTGATGCAGTTGGAGAGGGCAACAAACTCATCACCAGCAGCAGCAGCAGCAGCTTGTCTCTGCTGTCTCTTTCTGAAAGAATGTGCACGAAAGGCAGCTTGTATACGTGCAGCGGCTATAGTAGCATTCCTGGCTGCAGCTAGTGTATCCTTCATGGAAATCTGATCCTCATTTGTTGCGACATCAGTTTCATAGATACATCCAAAGGCTGTTTCTGCTTCCATTACCTGTGTATCTCCTTTTGATAGTTCGGTTTCTTCC
The DNA here is from genome assembly GCA_900332095.2 of Cuscuta campestris. Taxonomy (NCBI): domain Eukaryota; kingdom Viridiplantae; phylum Streptophyta; class Magnoliopsida; order Solanales; family Convolvulaceae; genus Cuscuta; species Cuscuta campestris. The sequence goes on along the minus strand of OOIL02000450.1, from coordinate 1,160,414 downwards.
AATTTAAGGGATGAAAGGTGACTGGTGAGTGCCATTTCTGAAAGATAACCGGCAAGTCCATTGTGGCCGTATGTAGCAGCAATTGCTGCAGGACTCTGACCAATAAGGTCTTCTTTAGTGGGATCAGTTACTGCTCCAGCTGAAGCACCATGTGCTATGAGTGCAGCAACCATATTTTCTCTGTTACAAACAGTAAATATGTACCCTATCAATTATTCATTCAAGCACTTTCTATCATTGATGGATTTTTCAGGAATTTCCGTCTCAGAACAGACCTAATGTTATCTTTTTCCTCCAATAAATCAGAACATAGTAAAATGAACAAGTTGCCCACCCATATACATACATAGAGGCATACAAACACACACGCAAACACATATGTCTGTGCATGCATGCCTCTGTGTGCGTATATCGCCTTAAACTAAGAGGGATACATAACAAAATTTATTATCGTCTTAAAAATTACTGTCTGTCCTTAAATTTTTTTCTTGTTTCTCTTTAAGGAAAGAATGTGTGGCATATATTCTTTCATTCATTTCTGAATAAACCACGACCACACAATTTCCTTTTCTTAATTTGTTAATTAGCATGCCAAGCTAACATGGGAAGTAAATTTTAGATGGAGGGAGTACTTTATATGTTTTCCTTAATGGGCTCATTTGAGGACATCATCAGTACTTTTCAAAAAAGCAAAGACCATTAATCACCTCCCGTAGCGTGCAGCCCAATGTAGAGCAGTCCAACCATTGATGTCACGGAAATCAACTGCTACTCCGGCATCTAAAATAGATCGTAATGCCCACTCAAATCCCAACCCAGAAACCATGTGTATAACCCCTTGTTCTTTTCTGGACAAGACACAATTTGAATCCAATGGGCTTGCTTTTCCTTGCAAAGTGGCAGCAAGCCACTGCTGCAGCTTGTCTTTCAAAAGTTCCTCAAGAAGCCAATCAATTGTGAGGTTTGATGACAAATCTCCCAACAAAAGACCCTCGATCACTTCATTCCATGAGTCTTCACTTTCTTTGGCTTTTTCTGAAAAATCATTTCCTGATTCGAGAATACCTACATTGCCCCTTGATTTATCAAACAGAAGCATCTTTGCGAACCTGACAAGCAACAATAATTCTTCAGTGCCCTTGTCAGCAGTACCAGTGTGCTTGACTCTGTACTCGAAATCCCTGACCTCACTGCACGATTCCTGATCACCCATGGTAATGCATAAAGTAACTTTACCGGGCAAATGTGGAGGAGCATCACAACAGAAGACACCATCTTGAATGATCTGGATAGGAACTTCAACGTCACCAAACATACACATCCATTGGGACACTGATGAATCACAATGAAAAGATCCCGTAACGATAACCTGCATTAGTAATTTTCAATTATTTCATCAAACACCATAGATCTGAGATTGAGCATCAAACAAAACACGTGATGCACCTTTGACAAGTTCAGAGATGAGTCTCACGACCATGACTTTAGTGACTAATTTAATCTTAAGTATCATGAAATATAATTGAGCCCTTAAAAATGAAAGGGTATCGTATAACATTTCAATCACCTTTTACTTATTTCTAAAAACATTATATTTATCAAAATATAGATTAATCCCTGTAAAGCAACTCCAAACATCTCCAAAACCATCCACCCAAATGCACCCTTAGAAACTTAACAACTACATATTGGAGCCTAAATCTCAAGTCAATGGGAGTGGCTACATAAATGGATAATCTGAAGAGATTATCCTCAAGCATCACCATCTTCCACTCTTTCCTGCTAAGTAAAATTACCTCCCCCGCCCGCTGCTCTCTTCTCCCCAAATGTATAGGATAAGAAGCGAGAGGTACTCTAACGCAACTAACCTATCAAAAGCATGGATGAGTAGATTGAAATGTAACAGGATAAACAGCAACCAAATACAAATGTGTTGAAGCAGTTACCTTCGTAGTCTCATCAGTGTACCCCCAGTCAGGACATAAACCTGAAATTCTAAATTTCTGCCTTTGAGGAATAGTTAAGCATGTGTTATCTTCAAAATGACTTGCAATCTGATTGTGTTCAAATGGTGTCCCAAATTGATCATGATTAATTGCACCAAAATTCAATGCTGTCTTGTATGTCAGATATCTGACATCTTCAACTTGTTGATGAATTCCTACTGAAATGTAATGTCAAAGCATTTTTTAGGCTTTCGAAACACATCGGGCTAGAATATATGAATATAAAATACCCAAGGTGCTTAAAGAGATCTTACAGTTCAGATGATCTTCTGGGCCAAAAGTTTGCCATGTAATGACTTCAGATGTTTCAAGTGGATCTCTTGCAAGCAGAGTGGTCTGTTTTGATGTAGATGGAGTATGCACAGGCAATAAAGTGAGTTTAAAAAACGGAAAGGTAAAATCAGAATTCTTAAATCCTAATCAACTAGGAAAAGCAGGAATTATCTTTTTCAAGTACCCATTCTACATATAAGATACTTCAAAAACAAAGAACTTTAATTTTATCAATTTTCTCGCACCATCTCATTGGCGGGGTTACATTCTGCAGCCGTAGAACTTCCATACGCATTTAAAATTTCTTTACATCCATTACCTTCATGCCCCATAAGTATATTATCAGTTACGTTACCTACAATAGAGGTGAATTAGCTGCAGGTTAACAATACAAGTGTTACCTATACAGATTACAGATTATCAGAGCTCTTTATATATTTAAACAAGGACATGGCAGATCATTCTTGTAAGCAGTGCAGCAACAGAATTAAGTGTTTAAAGACTAGTTCTTTTAAGAGATCTGCATTTCACTTTAAGATACAAGCACATGCAAATTTTGATATCTATTCAACAACAACAAAATTTGATGAATAAACCTAGGGGTACACCAAAATGGGGTACCCCATTTGCCTGGTGTACAAATGGGGTACCCCATTTTGGTGTACCCCTAGCATGGCCCAATTTTGATACAAGGGAAATATAGATATAAGATATGCAGAACGCCAGAACCTGAATGTCTATGCAGCTTACCAGTGTTTGAATCATCTTGTATCTCATTAAATGGCATATAATCATCTTGAATATTGTCAACACCAACTGAGCACGCTATAGAGTTGCAGGGGGGCTCAATGTCATTCAAGCTGTCACATTTCGTACTTAACTGCTCCTCAATCCTTCTCAATGCGTCACTTACTGCAAGCAACGATGAGTTACTATCCTCCTCCACTGTGTGACTTGACTGATTTATCCCGTAGCTGTTAGTGACAACAATGGGGGAATTCTCCATTGATCCAGAACTAGATTGTTGTTCACAAGATTCACGCATGGCTGAAGTAGAGCTTGTATTCTGAATGGAAAATGGACTAGGGCTCTGGTTGAAGGTAGAAGATGGAGAATGTCGTGGTACGAATTGGGCAGTATGTTTTCCCTGTGATTCACAAGTGATACAGATGGCATAAGCATGTCTACTCAAACTAACACTGAATAATGCTATATTATGGATTTCAACTGAAATTTAGGTGAGAATATGAATTGGTTTTTGTACACAGATGAATGAAATTTAGTAGCCAATGTCCTTAATGTGAAAAATAATAACACACAACATTTTGAAAGTTACGTATAAGAGATGTAATAGCCATAGGCACTGAAATATGCATAGTGTTCACCAAAACAGAAGGGAAAAAAAGAAAAAAAAACTTTAGTTGAGAGTATTTGACATGGGAGGGGCATTTGTTAATGAGACCTTCTGATGCTGTACATTGATTTCTTGTCAATTTGTCAAAAGTAGGTAAAAGATAACTACCTGACTTATATCTCTATAGTGAACCAAAGCAATGTGCTCATATGCCCTGTCCAAAGTCCCAAACACAAAGACAAAAAGTAGAACAAAATTCAGATGAAACTAGTTAAAAATAAGAATGAACTTGTATAGCCACCAAATTCATTTGAAAGTTCATAAAATTTTACAAAAAAAAAAAAATCTTTAAACAGCCTTATGTGTCCCTCGAAGATAATGTGCAAAATAGTAGATAAAAAATAAACTCACAGATTTAACATCCAATAGCTGCGCCTTTGAAATTTTGGATTCTGCTCTCCATGTGCATAATAACAATTGAGAGCTTCGACATTTCCTACCTAGCCAAAGAGAAGCGTCATATAAAGGCTTAAGGCTTTCCATGAAATGTGATGTATGAACAAAGATTTATTCAAATATTCGAAGATAAATGCATTTATTAAATAGACCATTCATACGAAGTGCCTACAATAAATAGAAGCTCATAGCCCCAAGTTTTACCTTGAGCCTTTCATGCCCTTCTCCCCCGGCTCTACCATCCTTTTTCCTTCGCCACCTATGACCATCTTTACGGAAAAATCTCACCACTCTCTTGTTATAAAGAAACAAAGACCCGCCTATCAATAGCAAAGGCATTATAATATGAGAAGATAAGGATCTGACATTAACATCCTTAATGCAAATATGCAATAAAGTATGATTATTAACCCAACATAACAGACTTGTGGACAAGAATGTTAAACTGAGTAGGAAAAAGTTCAGAACACTACTTGGAGGTTTTTGAGGCGGAACATGTGTGAACTGGAGGTTCTCATGATTCTGTAATATGAAGAGCACTTCAGCAGCTTTCAGCCACCTAGTTTTAGCTTCGCCAACCAAATGATCATAGTTATATCCTGAAAATGTGTATAAAATATTTGTAAGACAATCCTATGATGCATAGATTTAATAAAATTTTGAAGAAATAAACAACCTTTTCCAACTACACAACGCCAGAGACCATCAAATGTTTTACTCAATCCCAATGTTGAAATTAATCCCATACTGCTAGCTAATAAAATCATGTTTCCCAGAAACAAACCAATTGAGGCATCCCGTGTTGAAAAATAAAATCAAACTGGCTTCCATTTAACTATTTTTAGACCTAAATATCGATGAGTTACAGTAACAGTTTAGGCCGTTACAAAGTGGAAATGCTTTCTACAAAGTGAGACGAGTGTTTTGATGTATTATTTTCTAAAAATAGTTAACGGATGAATGAGAAATTAATGTTCAAAGTACACCATTGAAGTGTGTAATGAAGCAAGTGAAGCTTCCAAAAAGGTGGCAAAACCTAACTCATTAAATGCTATCTGCTGAAAACTTTGTGTCATGCTTTTATGGGAGAATAAAAGTGAGCTTTATGTCATGGTTCACGGGTGGCGGGAGTCTTGAAGCTTGCGCTCTGTAAACCCTATATAGATTAGTGATTCGGCATTTGCTAAGAAACATGGAGAAGAATCAAATGGCCGATTGTGATGAACTTAAGCGAATAGGTAAAATTAGAATGTACTCCTTAACTTATTACCTGATCCCGACATAATCCTGCGCGGCAAATTATCAATCGAGTGAAAGCTCTGTGATCATGTAATAATCATGTTCATCCAAATTGAGCTCGGAATCTGCGGACAATATCACAGGCGGCGGAGGTGAGGATCGGAGAGGGAACTGATAACGCTCCGGCGGCAGTTGAACGGAGATCCTCCGGCGGCGGGAATTGATGTCCGGATTTGGACGGGGAGAAACTGATGGGTTAGGAAAAAACGGATTACATAGGCTCAGTATATGTAGTAGGAATAATTGGAGTGGGATAGAGTGAAGAAGAAGAGAGCTTATCTTGGAGTTAAAAGAATGGCGCGTCTGCTGATCGACTCTTGAGAGTGGGGGTGGGTGTGAGTGATTCTTTCATTTTCCAAGCTATCCTAGCATTGCATTAGAGGAGGGGTGAATACAAATTAAATAAAATGTATTCGATTCGTGATTCGTATTTAAAAAAGATTATTTGTATTTGCTATATTTTAATTCGAATCCGAATACAAATCATATTTTTGATTCGAATTATTTTCGAATTCAAATACAAATATTAATAGATTCGATTTGTTTATTATTCGAATTATTCGAATATTATAATTTATAAATAAATTTAAATATATTCTAATATATTAAATATTTGTGTACATATTTTAACATATTAAATTTTTTTGTACATATAAATTTATATATATTCGAATATTATAATTTATAAATAAATTTGTACTCCCGGGTATATATACTAACATTTTTTTACTACATTTTACATTATTATAAAATAATAATTTAATGTCTTTAAGAAATCTGTTTTAAGAACAAAATTACTGATATTTTCGAATTCGAATATTCGAATACGAATTCAAATACGTCAAATATCTATAGAATCGAATATAAATGTTTTTTAAAATTCGAATTATATACGAATCTGAATTCGAACACATGTCACTTTAATCGAATACGAATCGAATAGTCATATATTTGCTTCGATTCGTATACACCCCTAATTAGAGCATTAACAATGGCAAGGCATACACTGGAATGCCACACGTTTACATAGCACTGTTGAGCCAATCAAAGTCAGTCTATATTTTAATCACCCGGTTTTACTTTATGTTCTACTCGATGCATTTAACTTTTGGTTTTTTTAAATTATAAATATTTTTACCTATTTTGTTTTAAAAATCTAAAGTATACTTGGTATAATTTAACTATTCAAAATTAGTTTAGTTTTCTATTTGAAATTAAAAATAGACTACAAATAATTTTTGCAAAGTGCAAAGTGAAGGACTTTTGCTGCTGATTTTCAACTCCGTATTTGAATATATAGAAATTTAAAATAGAATACAAATTAAAACTAGAGTAAAAATTAAAAATAGAGAACGCAAATTAAAGTAGTGGAAGAGTGCTTTTTTTTTACGGTGGAAGCAAATTAAAGGATTTGAAGAGTGCTCTTTCTTTGCCCCTTCTTGCCTCGCACTTGCCACGGAAATGAGAGTGACACGCCACTTGCCATGCAATCCAATTTTTACTTCGCCCATTGTGCTATTTTCCTCTCCATGAGTGGCAGTGCGTGGCAAGGTAAAACCTCACCACTGCCAATGCTCTTAATTCTTTCATTAATTTTACCGTTTGTTTATGTATTTTTTCTTTTTCTACTCCCTCCATTCCTAAAAAATTGCCACCGTTTAATTTTTTGGTTAATCTTTTTTTACTTCTTCTTGACCGTGAATTATGGGAAAAATTTAGTTATAATGTAAATTTAGTTTATTTTAAAATATAGTTTTAAAATATCAAATTTTTGTAATGTATAGATCTTTTAAGCTGCATTTAACTTGTGGTCAAAGAGTGTCACAGTTCGACTAAAAAGTTAAAATATAGCAATCTTTTAGAAACTGGTGGAGTATTATCGGTCCAAAAATGTGGAACCGCCCACTCCAAGCGCCCCTACCCCCTGGCCTAACAGGGATGGTGGAGGAGGTAAATCATGGTGGCTCAGTCGGCCAAGAACGATAGACCCGTGCCCATCACGCACGAGAAGCCTCCTCACCCTTTATGAGATTTTTGGATAGCTCCCACACTGCCGCTTGCAGGAATTGATCTCTGGTCATCGGTTCAAGATTTCACGTTCTCGACCAACTGATGGAGTATTATAAATACATATGATGATGAACTTCTCTTTTTCATACAATTTAGTCTACTTCAATTTATATTTTTAATTGAAATCAGTAGCCGAAAGTTTACCTTTCTTGGTTGTAAAAAATCAAAATTTAACAAAGGCTTCAGGCCCCGTTTGGTACACGGAATTCAAACTACGGAATTGGAATTGAAGACTTCAAATCTAATTTTGGTGTTTGGTAGCACAAAAATTGTGTGGATTTGGAATTCTTAGTGCAAAAAATTAATTGGAATTAGTGATTTCAATTCTATGGAATTGAATCTATAGAATTTTAATTCCAATTCCATCAATTCCGTATACCAAGCGGACCCTTAAGGTAGATTAGATATTTATTTAAAAAATTAGACTAATAAAAGTAAAATGTGAGAAGTGAAATCTTTTCTAAAAAGGGAAGAGCCCCATCCTCGAGGACTCTTCAGACTCGACTGGACGACACTGAGAAGTGAAATATTTTCTAATATCTACCTTCTAGCGGTGAGTATCATTAGAGCAATGGAAATGGGGCTGAAGCCCCCCCCCCCCCCCCCCCCCTGACGTCAACCG
>OOIL02000450.1:1126090-1144987 GCA_900332095.2 Cuscuta campestris | reverse complement strand
TATATATATATATATATATATATATATAACCAAACTCTAGAAGGATGGCTCAAAGGTATCATACCTGGAATCATCTCCCACCAAATTTGGAAGGAAAGAAACCGGCGCATCCATGAAAACATCAGCAAAGACTCGGGGAGACTACTTCAAGACTGTATTGCCCAAGTACAGGAGTGGGTTCTTGGAAGGGCTCCTTCAAAGCTTAAGTACTTCGACGCCTGGAGACTTCCTCCTGAACTTATGCTCTCGCAGCAAAGGAACCCCACCCTTAGAATCCATAGATGGACCAACACCTCGGACGGCGGATTACACCTCTCCACAGATGTAGCAGTCAATCAAAATTACGGGGTGGCAAGTGCAGTTTTACGCAGAGGAAATGACACTTTCATTGCAGCGGGAACATGGAAGATTGAAGAAACAACTGCCTTACAAGGTGAGGCAAAAGCTTTAGCCATTGGCATGCAATGGGCTGCACATTTTGGAAGATATATTTGGGCCAACACTGACTGCAAAAGTCTAGCCAAGTCAATTTCTAGTCGCAAAAACCCGGGAGTCAACCATGAACTTTGGACAACTCTCCTCCATGCTTTCTCACATTCGGGTCAAAAGATCTCCTACATACCTCGAGAGGGAAATATGGGAGCCCATCATTTGGCCAAATGGGCCAGCCAACATAACCTTTTTACTCCTTGTATTTCTTTTTTCATTGCTCCCCCACATGTTCAGGGAGCAATCACAGCTGATGTAATGCTTCCTTTCTTTCGCTAATCAATAAAAAGCTAGCTTCATTAATATATATATATATATATATATATATATATATATATATATATATATATATATATATATATATATATATATATATAGGGAGTACCAAATACTACATCTACCCAAGTATATTTGTCTAGTTGGACTTTTTCGAGTCAAATTCGACTAACTTTAAGTTTCACTTACTCTTAATTTATACTCCCTTCGTCCTAAAATGTTCTTCCCACTCACTTTTTACTCGGTCAAACTTTAATCACTTTCTTTACCTATTTTCATTAGGTATTTGATAAAATAATATAGTTTTGTCACCACTTGTTTTGTAAAACTTTTGATATAGTTTTTAAATATATAAATTTTATATTTTAATTTTACACCTACAATCAAATAAATTGAATTGAAAATAAAGTCGATCAAACCTCGTAAAATGTACCGGGAAGAACATTATAGGACGGAGGGAGTATGACATATTAGTGGTTACGGAGTATTAGAGAGTATCTCACATCAAAAAAGTGATAAGAAAATAATCGGTGCATAAGCTCTTGAGTTGACATAAGTAGTCGATTTAATTATTCAATAATGTGGCTCAACCCAAGTATCGCATGACCCAGTTCAGTGACTTCTGCCCCATTCTAAATTATATCATGGTTTCAGAGCTAGTTTTAGCTCATCTCATTAAGTGTTCGTTTAAACGTTCATTCTTATCGGCCCTTGTCTTTAGTCTAGTTGTCCATGTGAAATGTATATCAAACGGTCTGTAGCCTGTTTAACCCATTACTCATTTGGAAGTCCATACTCATTGGCTCGTGAACCCTTAGATTTTGGTGCTAAAAATAGTCAAGGGGATGGGAGTGCACTTTGCAAATGCTCAAGTGGTTAGATTCAAAATGATATGATTCTCCACTTGGGGGGAATATTAGAGAGTATTCCACATCAGAAAAGTGAAAAGAAAATAATTGGCATATAAACTATTGAGCTGAACTAAGTAATCGATTGGATTCAATATTTTAATGTGATTTAAGTCAAATGTCTCACGACCCAATTCAATGATGTCTATCTCATTCTAAATTCTATCACGTACGGAGTACTAAATAATGAGATACAATTTTAAAAGTTTCATTAAAGTAAATCTAATAAAACTATTTTGAGACTAAAATATTTTTATAATTTTTATTTATTTAAACTTTAAAATTCATCTAATATGATTCAAAAAAATAAAATTGGATACATATACCAAAACGGAGAGAGTTTTAAAGAGGAAAAACACAACTAGTCGTATTTGGTATGACGTGACTCTTGAGCGTTAATGTGCCAACAAAGTCATCAGTAACATTTTCCAAAGTAAATTGACCTGCCATCACAATTCATATTAATACCTCCCTCCCATTATACTCCGTATTTGTCTACTTTTGATTTTTGGAATTGTTCATCTAAGCATTTTGACTCATCAAATTCTCTCAATGTGTAAGCCTAAATATAGTCATGTGTGATCTTGTTTGATTTGTCTTAACATATAGATTATTAATATATAATTTCTATAATTTTTTAATATACAAATTACAAGATAAAATGGATTAAAGAAGTGTATTGGATGGTGTGTAAAATTGAATGTGGACAAATACTCTGGGAGAAATTATTAATTCACAACGTTGTATCGAGTCCTCAATTCCTCTTCCCATAAATGGATTACTTATTGAAATTTGAATTGCATCATTGCATGCATGGACCATTTTAGTACTCTCTTCATCTAAAAGATTTCTTTTTTAATTTGATCTTCTTGATAGAATTTTTGAAAGTTAACTACAAATTTAAAAAAATTGTGAAAAAGATTAAAGTATGGGTAAAACATTAAAAATATACCAAAATAAGACTTTGTTAAATGAAAGAGAATATTCGAAGAATATTTGGATATATATAACACATTACTTTATAAAGTAATTAAGTATATATTTAGAGCTTTAATGAGAAAACTTCCATTCAATGCTCTTGCTGACATTGATGAGGAGGTGTTAAAAATATTGTCTAATCAGCGTGCCAAATGTCGTAATTCTGGAAGCTCAAGCTCAACTCTCCTTTTTAATATATAAAGTATTATTTGTTCCTTTTCAATAAAAAACATACTTCGTAGGTTTTATGATTCTCTAATTTTGATACGATCGGAACTTCTCTTCAGTTTCATTATATCCTCTTCTTAAATATAATTAATTTTTAAGCAAATTTTATAATTGATTCTTTATAACAAAAATTTTTCCTATTTAATCTTTTATAATCATATGGTATAAGCGGTGTTAGGTATCTTTGTACAAATAGTTTTTTTTATCTTCTGTCATATTTGTGTTAATTTAAGAGTTAAAATTTATAACTTCACAATTGTCATATACTCCCTTCGTTCGATAAAAGTGTTCCTATTTTGACTTTGTGTAAAAATAAGGAAGTGTTAAATTGTATTTGACTTCTAATTTTGCCCTTGATGTGATAAGTAAAAGTAAGATGTGATGAATTGAGGGTATGAAAAGGTAAGGGTAAAAGTAAGTTTTTAATAGAGAGTAGAAGTATTTTTTTGAAAGTAAAAAAATAAAAGAGGAAAAGTTTTTTAGAATGGTGAAAGTATATTTCTTTTCATATGGAGATCCTCCGGCGCCGGGAATTGATGTTCGAATTTGGACGGGGAGAAACGGATCGGTTAGGAAAAAACGGACTACATAGGCTCAGTGTATGTAGGAATAATTAGAGTGGGAGAGAGTCAAGAAGAAGAGTATATCTTGGAGTCAAATAGAATGGCGCGTCTGCTCATCAGTCATCACAAGTCCACAGAAATGGACTCTTGAGACTTGAGAGTGGGTGGGGTATGACTTGGACTTTAATGTGAGAGATTTTTTTTAAAATATTAGAGCACTGGAAATACTCGTGAAACTCCGGGACTTTAAAATTTCTCTCTCTGCCACATCAACTTTAACTTACCTCACAGATTCAATGGAAATGGGTTTGAAGCCCCGGGACTTCAAACAGGGGTTTCAAACCTTCATTTTTTACATTTTTAAATATACATCTTCTAAATTTAAATTATTAAATTTTAATTACTTTATTATTTAAATTAATCAAAAGCAGACTAGTGCATTAAAAAAAATTACATTCATTAAAAAAATATTAAAAAAAGTTACATTTATTAAAAAATATTACATCCATAAAAAAATAACACTACAAAAAAATTACTAATTATTCGAGTGACTAAAAATATCTTCATTTAAATCCGAGTTGTAGTAACATATTGCAAACTGAAATAATTCATTAAATAAAAAATACAGTCAATAAATAAAGTATGTTAAATTTAATAAAAAAACAAAACAAAATTACATTACTAAAAAAATTTAAACAAAAAAAATATTACATTAAACAACAAAATATAGAGTAAAAAAATTTATGTTTGTGTATATATTTTTTGAAGAGAGAGTGGAGGGCTTTGAAGCCCGTTAAACTTTTGAAGTAGAAAGAATGAAGCCCGTATGAAGCCTCAAGGGGGCGGTGTTTGCTGCCCCTTTGGCGTTAAAATGGGTAATAACGCCCCTGGCGTTACTCCCATTACCAGTGCCCTTACTCTATCCGTTCTTTAAAATCCTTCTCCTTTCATTTTTTTCAAATTCTCTAAAACACTTTCTTTTTCTATTGAAAAACGCAAAAACTACGTTTAACTTTACTTTTTCATACCCTACCTATCACGTCATACTTTTTCATTAATAACCAAACTATCTCATCTTACTTTTACCCATCACATCATGGACAACATTGGAAAGTCAACCAAAATTATACTTTACTTAATTTGGCTAAAAGTCAAAACATGAACCTTTTAAAGAAACGGATGGAGTATCTTTTAAAATAACATGTAAAGTGTTTTATTCAATATAACCAAAATAAAGATTAATAATTTCATACTCCGTATAAAACATGTTAGAAAGTGTGCTAACGCTACAAGGGGAGAGAATAGCTAGCATTATAAAGGAATGTTCAAAAAATGTCGCAAGATAATAAAAACTTGAATTAACTTAGGGGTACACCAACATGGGATACCCCATGCCATTTGTATACAAAACCAACACAGACACACACATATACAAAATGTCTTTGTGTCTGTATTGGCTTGGTGCACAAATGAAGTATCCTATATTGGTGTACTCCTAGTATTGCTCTAAAAACTTTGGAAGCCTAAAAGCCAAAATAGAGCAATGAAGGAAAAGCGTAAAGTTGCAAAGAAATGACCGTTCGTCCGTACCTATTGTAATTAGTAATGATTCTCAAAAGAAATGAAAGTGCAGTGAGTTTGATGCACTGAAGACTAATCACTTGTGAATAATGTTACTATGTTAGGAAGAGTGTGTTAAAACAAACCCAATGATTTGAGTTGATTGGAATTGTTTAACTCAAATGTTACGCTACCGAGGGACGCGGATATTGGCCCAGGGGCCGAGGGTGTTTGTGAAGAGAGCATCAGTACGTTCCAAGAGGATTCCCAAACCACCAACAAGATTAAATGATTACCTTTATTGAATTATTTATTGTATTTTAGTTTTTTTAGGGGAGCAAGATATAAGTTTCTTCGAAAGTTTCTTTATGATTCTTTACATCGTTGCTTTTTCTTGAACCGTCAGATAGATAACATAGTAATTTAGAGTTAGGATTTTCTCTACAACTATAAATAGAGATGTAACCCTCATTCTTAATTATCAAAAAAATAATAAACTCAACTCCTAAACTCTAATTTCATCTGCACGACTGCACCCCGTGGCCACTCGGCCTCCTTCTCTACTTCGTCCCAACTTTCTTCTTCTCTTCTTCTCTCCCTCCAATTTACTCAATAGCTTCCTCTTATCAATTGTCATTACCTCGACTACCGGCCGTTAAAATCACGTTATAACAACATTAAATTTTATACTATTTTTCCAAAATGTTACTTTCTAACTCGGTGTTTTCTCAAATCGGCCTATTTTCGAAATAAAATACATTAATTATAGAAAAATATTTTAAATTCTATATGATGACAATACAATACTTAAAACTATAAATATAATTTTATAAAATTAAATGTAAATGTTTTTGATTATTTATAATTATTTAGAAGAATATCATGTAAATAAAATGTGTAATAATCATTAAAAAAATCATCCTAAATTGGAGTAAAACATAGAATAAGTTCCAAAATAGGATCTCTTTCTCTATGTTTTACTTCTAGGATATTTTCTTCAACGTTTATTAAATATTTTGTTTATATGACATTCTTTTAAATAATTACAAATAATCTAAAATGTTACTGTCAAATTTATAAAATTATATTTATAGTTTTTAGTTTATATTATCATCATGTAAAATATAATTTTTTCTAATTAATGTATTTTTATTTCGAAAATGGATCAATTTGAGAAAATACCAGTTAGAAAGTACCATTTTGAAAAAGTACTATAAGGTTTAATGTTTTTTAACGTTGNGGAGGGGCTGAAGTGAGCATTATTCTCAATTACCGATAGACCCGATGACAGACCTGGGTATCCGGCCTACCCACAAAAGCCTGTCCGCAAAAGAATATTTTTGGACTTGACATTTTGAGGTACGGACCGGGCTTGGGCCTTATAAATGTCGCCCCGAATATTTTAGGGTTGAGTTTGGGTTTTATGCTCAAGCCCACGGGTCGGCCGGACTCGAATGAATTACATTTTTTATTATTAGTATATTTATTATAAAATAACAATAACATTAATAATAATAATAATAATAATAATAATAATAATAATAATAATAATAATAATAATAATAATAATAATAATAATAATAATAAAGAACAATACAATTTCAAATTATTATAAACACACATACATACTTCTATGGAGAAAAAAATAAATTACAAGTATATCTAATAAAATTAATACATCTTTATTACTCGTATTATCTACAACGCATCACACATTGATTATGGTAATCCAATAAATAATACTCTATTTCGTTTTCCGTACATATAGTAGCAATATCAAACAAAACATATTTTATACTCCCTCCGTCCCGCTATATTCGTCCACTTTTGACTTTTGGAACTGTTCATCTAAGCACTTTGACTTATCAAATTCTTTCAATGTGTAAGCCTAAATATAGTCATGTGTGATCTTGTTTGATTTTTCTTAACATATAGATTATTAATATATAATTTCTATAATTTTTTAATACACAAATTACAAGATAAAATGGATTAAAGAAGTGTATTGGATGGTGTGCAAAAATGAAAGTGGACAAATACTCTGAGACGTAGGGGGTATATTACTTGTTCTTTCATTTACTCATTATAGTTAGTATATCAAACATCTAATATATTATTCCCTCCGTCCCAAAAAGTATTTCTTGTTTCATTTTTGCATATCCCATAAAACACTTCTACCGACATTTAAATTGCCTAAAATTTACAACATTTCTTCTTTATTGTGGGTAAAAGTTATTTTGAAAGTTTTTTTGACATTCAAGGTGGGATAGAAGTGTTTTATAGGATGCGCAAAAAATGAAACAGGAAAAACTTTTTGGGACGGAAGGAGTAACTCATATTTTTTTAAAAAATATTTTTTAGACTAATTAGAAGTTTTGTGCTGCGGCTGGGCCGGCCTGAAGCCCGTGGGCATTTATACGGGCAGTGCTCATGCTTCAATTGTTAGACCCGCTGTAGAATGTAGACCCGGCCCGAAAATAGACCCGACCCGCGCTTTGATCAAGTCTAATGTACATCTCTGTCTACATCCGTCAAAACCCAGAGGGCGGCGAAGCAGGTCGGCTTCTTCAACCCCCAGGCCAGCCACCATCGCCAACCTAGCCCGATTCCTGCCACCATCGATCGCCGAGTCGTCCTGTCCCCGAGCCCAGCCACCATCGCCAACCTACGCCGCCTTCGCCAGCCCAGTCTCCTCCGCCTTTAATTTCCAGGTTATTACTTTATCTTGAATATCCACTTTTGTATTGTTTTAATTGGGTTCAATCATGTGAATGAAACTGCTTCAATTGTTCAAGTAATGTGTTAGGGCATATTTCTCTATTACCTCTCTGCAGATCTGTTTTTGTAGTTTTTGTGGTCTATTGAATCTGCATAAGTGAGTCAAAAGAAGTGTAGTAAAAAAAGCATCCACTCCTACTTGGAGTTCTCTGTAAAAGATTTAGAGAAGGCTTATCAGAACCTTTCAATAAATAGAGGTTAGACTCTCCCATTCCTACCGAGTTTAATAAAGGGAGGGAATTGAGAGTATTTTAGAGGAAAGGATGATATGGTGTTTGGGATTGGAAATTTTTATTATGGATGAAATAATAGTGGATGAGGAATATCTTTTGTTTGGATTGAAAGGGAAAATGAAAGGAGGGTATGGATATATGTTTAATGTCAAGATACTTAATAAACAAAGGATAGAATGCCTCCCTCCTTTCATTTACCTCTTCTTCCTTCCATTACCCTCAATCCAAACACACCCTTAAGGAGTGAGGGTATAACTGTAAAAGTCTCCAAGTAAATCTGAGAAGGCTTCTCAAATAAAAGAGGAACACTGCGGAAGAAAGCCTTCTCATGATAGAAGAGGAGACCCAATGATGACTCATGAAGAGTGTCAGTTATGACGTTTTCTGAGAAAGAAAATACAAATCAAGAAGGCTTCTCCCGGCTGCAAATGTGTTAGGTAGAATCCTTAGTAGATAGAGTGAAGTGAGGTTGTACTATGATCCACATAGTACTTACAATGAATAAAAAACATACACAATTTGTTGGGACAGATAACAAATGAAAACAGGCTTAACAAATTGGGATGGATGGCTTATATAAGAGAGCCTATATGAGCTCTTGAATATGGGGAGGTTGAGTTTTCCCCCTAACACTTGCTCAACTTCTTGAAACTAGTGATGTGTATTCGTTCATCCCACGCTTGCAACTATTTCCAAGTTTTTAGTTAGTCCTAACGGAATATAACATTATATTGGCAGTTGGTCCTAGAATTAAATTTTCTTGCTTCCTGCCTAGAATGGAAAATGTGCAAAAAGGAAAAGACGATGGCCAATCAACACCTGTGGAGATGCAAGGGACAGGCCCATCAAGTGGTAGTTTGTTGGGATTGGTTCAAGAAAGGTACTACAAGATCAAAGAGAATGCAGAGACATACCCTTACGTGTGGGGGTCGTACATTGCAGTGTATGGAGGATTAGGCCTTTGGCTTGTCTACAGAGGGATGAAACTCCGTAAAACGGAAGATAGGGTTCGAGCTCTTCAAGAGCAACTGCGCCAACTCGTTGAATCTCAAGAGCATGGAGGCGCATCTGTTTCTGGATCTAGCAGTAGGGCTCGCCCACCACAGGATAAAACCACTGATTAAATGGTACGTTATGATCCCTTTCGTGGTTTTTCATCATTATTTTTTTTGGGTCTTTTATGACTTTGTTTGGAAGAGAAGATCCACATTGGAAGTAGAGGGCTGAAGGCTTTAACTTAATCATCTTGACAGTACAAGGAATGGTGTTAACCTGCATTTCTATTTGCTTAAGAATTATTTAATGGCACTTGTGTGGTAGTATTATAATGCAACATGTATTTATCTTTGCCCGAACAAGTATTATAGTCCGACTTTTGGCATTCTATAGTACCAAACTACTACACTGCGTAGCTTGCTTCAATTCTTGATTAATGAATTTTCTATCTTTCAATGCGTTTTCGGGCTAATTTCTCTCATTGAAAAGTTTCAAGAGCTAACTTGGATTGAAAATGCAATGAAAGTTACTTAATTTTGATACAAAATACGGAGTAAAATTAGTATGTTGTGATAAGTAGATTGAGAAATAATGTGCTCCTTTTGTTCGGAAATATTTTCCACATTTGAATTTTCTTAATCTAACTTTATAAACTTTGACTTCGATTTGTGGAAAAAAATACATTATATTATGATATAAATTTAATACCAATATATTCTTAATGAAACGTAGTTTTGAAATATCAACTTTTTATAAAGTATATCTATGTATAAATATAGATATTAATGATCAAAGTGCTATATTGAAGACCGTGAAAAGTCAAATGGGAAAAATATTTTCGGACGGATGGAGTATAAATATATGGAGTATATACCAAAAAAATGTCTTAACTAATTTGAAACCGGTTTAAAATGGATGAAGAGAATGATACTCGGAGTATTGGAATACTTAATACAGAGCATGATCCTAAAGATATGAACCATTACACTGTTTTGTAGTTGTAATTTTGCATTCTACGGGGTATATGAGTATAAATAGAGGTGTTAATCGGGTCAACCAGATCGGTTCTAGATTGGATTTTTTCGGTTCGGATTAGTTTAATTTCGATTCAGATTTGATTTGGTTCTATACATTTTTCGTTTTGGTTCGGTTTCGATTCGGTTTAGATATGGTTCGAATATAAATCGGTTCGGATAAATTTCGATTCGGATACAATTTGATTCATATATATTTTTGCTTCGGATCTAGTTCGGTTTGGATATGTTTTAGTTTCGGATATATTTTAGTTTGGATATATTTCGATCGAATATATTTTGGATATATATTATTTTCTAATTAAAATATAATTATCCATGTTTCTTTTTTTGTTTTATCACATTTAACAATCTATCATGTATCATATTCAAATTATATTTTTTTTATAATTATACAACCTCCACCCTAAATAATCTTTCTTTTTTGATTTTTTAGTCATATTTTATAAATTTGGACTACAAATTATGAAAATTATATATTTAATTTTGATAAAAATTTAATATAATTAAATTGATTTTAAAATTTAGTTTTGATATATTAAATTTAGAGACTCACATCCTTTATTATAATATTTGAGACTCGATTCACGAGAATTCGACAAGTAGACAACACACTTGGCTATTTTTTTACACGTCAACATGCCATGTCATTTTTAGAGTATGTGCTGATAATTACTTTTTGTTGTTACATTTTTATTAGTTATAATTACTCATTTTATAACTTTCATAAAAAAAGATGTGGTTTCTATTTTATGCCTTAGTTACCTTATTAAAAGTTTATGTTTTTGCCATAACTAAAGCTAATCCGGTGTGATACTTTAATTTAAATATAAGTTTTAATTACGATTAAATCAATTTTTTTGCATCATTTAAAGTCAAGTTTTATAGTTTACCAAGTTATAAAAATATAAGATTAAATATAATTTCTTGCGTTATGTAATTTTCATAATTTTTACTCGATGATTTCAATAAATCTTGCCTATGTAAATTAAACAATTTTTATCTAATGATTATAGGAATTCTTTCCTTATGTGATTTTTTTTATTCTATAGTTTACCTTTTTTTCAACATTATTAACTACTCCCTCCGCCTCTCTAAGATCTTCTCCTTTTGATTTTTTATAATTTTTAAAGAGACTTGATAAAAGATGAAAGTTTACCAAAATACCCTTAATGAAAATGGCGAAGTCTATTAAATGAGATGGTAGAGGTGTAATAAATAAAATAAGTAGGAATAATTGTGGTATTTTAGATATTAAAAAAGATAATGAGAAGATCTATGAGAGAAAAATAAAAAGGACTAATGGGAATAAAAAATGAAATTCTTGACTAACACACCAATTTAAAATATGATAATAATAATTATTTTAATCGATAAATAATATTATAGTACAAAGAGAGAAATAAGAATATAATCTTGAAAGTAAATTCCATCATCGGTCTCTAATTATAGGTGGTTTTTCATATTTAGTCTCCAATTCTAAGATATTACGGAGTATATTAATGGTCCTCAGTTTTTGAAAATAATTTCATAAATAGTCATTTAGGACAAGAGTGATGCTTACATAGTCCTAAGGTCAATATTTAAAATGTGGAGCTTCTCACATTTTTCATGTGATCCTTAAGACACAGTATTTTTTCTGCATATAGTTCTTAAATGACATTTCATGGAATACTTTTCACAAACTGAGGATGATTTATGTAATTTCTTAGTTTTATGGACTAAATATAGAAAATCACCTGTAATTTAAGATTGTGTATGCAGTTACTCTATTTCTTGATAATCATATATTTATAATTTAAAAAGAAAAAGACTAAAGTAAGAGTAAAACATATAAAATATATAAAAATCGGAGTTCCATGTTTTACTCTGAAAATTGGAGTTAAAATGTATTTACAATGCCAATCATGCCAATGTATAATACCAAAAAATTTGAAATGTCTATATACAATGTCACATTAACACAATGTGAACTTTTATTTTGGGACAAAAACATGAAACTTCTATTGAATACTAAATGACAAATTTTTTTGGGATAGAATATATAAAAACAATTTCAATGTTTCCCGTGGTTTGGAAAATAAGTAGAAATGCCCCATTGCCCCGTCTATTTTCAAAACTTATTCATAAAATTCTCTAATCATTTCAAAAGGATGCACAGAATATCCCATCTAGGGGTGGACACGGTACAGTTCCGGTTCCGGAACCGCCGTTTCCGGTACCGCCACCCCATGGCACCGGCACCGTGACCGGACCGGCCGGTACCGGTTCCGGTTCCCGGACCGGCGGTTCCGGTACCGGACCGGTCGGTTTCAACTCCCCGGCAGAGAAGACCCCTCATTCAAGAACAATTGGAAGAACTTGGAACCCTTTGGCGGTAAGAAAGGAGAAAAGGAGAAAAAGGAGAAAAGAAAGGAGAAATCAAGGTCGGCAGTGGCGTGGCGGAGCATAAAATACAGCATCGGTTGTTGCATCCTTCACTGGTTCATCCTCCTGCAAATCAATCCGAGAGATTTCGCCATTAACACTCCGTTGGACAGCAGGGAAAACCGGAAAAGAGAAAAAAAATTTAACGGTACCAGAACCGGTACCGGTACCGCCGGTGCCGGTACGGAAATATTGGCACCGGAACCGGTACCGAGTGGGGCGGTACCGGTGCCGGTTCCTGGTACCGGGTAACTAATCGGTCGACGGCGACGGTGGCGGGTACCGCCGGTACCGGCTCCGGTAACGGTATCGAACCGGTACCGTGTCCAGCCCTAATCCCATCGGACTATTTTTCGTTCATTTTTTCCAGAGAAGAAGGGGCATTGATGCTCAATTTTTAAACCACAAGGGTACCAGAGACCATTATCATAATTTTTATTCATTTTTTATTTCTCTTTATAAAATATTCTTTATAGTTTTTCTAAATTTAAATTAGTTTAGAGGAAACAACTGAAAGAAGAAATTAACATAATCATATAAATTATGTCACAAGTTAAATATTTTTATTTTTTGTCAAATAAAATAAAAAATAGAAAAAAGATATAAAATACAGAGTAAAAGATAATAGAAAAAGGAGTGAGTAAGAAAATGAAGTTCCGTGCAAAGAAAACCAAATTTATTTGTTCGTTTTCGAGATATAATAGTATTCCTAAAAAATGATTTCAGGTATATTTAGGAATAACGTTAGAAATTAGCATTAAAATTTTGAAAAGACTATCAATGGAGAGCATTTAGCATTAGCACTTTTAAATTCGATCTGCACCGTTAAAATTTTATCCAAAACGCTAACGCTAATTGAAAATAGGCCTTCGTACCACTTATGTAACCAAACATAGAAAAAGAGACTTGGATTTTTTGGAAAAATATTTTTCTCCTAACAAAACAGACTGTAAGAGTTAAAGTCCAAAATAACAAAGTCATAAATTTTTTTTAGATAAATTACAGAAACAATCATTTAACCAAAATGCATCGCACAGGTTAAAACACTATGTCCTTATCCTTAATCCTTAATTCTTAATATATAAAGCTGACTCCGAATCGTGTGTTGATGAAGGATTTAAAATTAAACGACCTTCAATCTCATTATTGTCATGTACTAATTTAGCATTTCTTACCAGTGACAATTAGATCAATATTGCTAATGAATGTGAGTGGGCCAATAACTAGACTTTGTTATTTTTTCAATGTAATTTGTAGTAAGGTCATTGATGTAGAAATGTTGGATCGGTTACAAGAGGAAGTGTAGCCACCTTATGTGAGTTTGAGATCTTCTTTCCTCCATCATTCTTCGATATCATGTTCCATTTAGTTGTGCATTAAGTGAGAGAAGTTAAGCTTTGTGGCCTTGTATTTTAAGATACATGTATCCTTTAGAGAGATTTATGGGCATTTTGAAAATTAAAGGTATGTAAGGAATCGGTATACACCTGAGGGCAGTACTGTTGAATGATATTTGGAAGAAGAGCTTATTGAATTCTACAATGAATGTTTGGATTTGGAGTGCACGATTGAGGTATACCAAAGTCTTGCCATGAAGGTAGAATTGAGGGAGAACGAGATCGAATAGGACATCACATCATTCATCTTGACTCTGATATGTTTGGTCTAGCACAACTCTATATTTTACAACAACTTGATGATGTTCGCCCGTATTTAGAAGAGCACATGTCCCTATTAAGACGAGAGAACCCTAAAAAAATGAGAGGTGGTTGACCAACAAGCACAACCACGTATTTTTGAAATATTTTCAAGAGCATGTTCGCTGGCATACAGTACATTCTCTTGACCTTGTCACAGAAAATGTGAGATCATTAGCCATGGGTCGTCGGTAAATGTATCCTCTTACGAGGGGTACTACATGAACGACTATTATTTCTATACAAGATGTCATGATGACAAGAGTACAGTATATAATAGTTGTGTGTCATTGAATGCTTCCTCGTTACACATTCCTAGGGTAAAGGTTCTACACAATTCGATCATACAAAACATACTATGACATGGTCGAGGATATATGGAAACTTGAATATACAAACTTTACGATTCCTGTGTTTTGGTGTAAATGGGTGAATATCAATAAGGGGATTAAATCAGATGACATGAGGTTTACATTGGTCAATTTTCAGAAGCTGGTCCATCATGAGGAATCAATTATAATGGTCTCCCAAGCGATATAAATTTATTACATTGTTGATCCTAAAAATAAAAATTAGTCTGCCAAGGGAAGAGGTCACCATTTGAGTTGGACGATGGTCTATATGATCAAGCGACTCCTATTTCAGTTAGTATACAAGACTCACAAGTAGATGATATAGAGGCAAGATACATTCGCGAATATCACAAAGAAGGTTTATGGACAAATATTGAAAAAAGAAAAAGATAAAATAAAGATTTAAGTATTTAATCTTGTTCATTTCTATCAATTTCATTTCATTTATTTTCAAGTGCTATTTATTTTAATTAAAATTGATTCTAAAGTCAACTAAATTTTGTGGGATGCAATTGAAGTGGGTGGGTGGAGGGTCGGTTTGGGTCAGGCTGGGGTAGGGGATTTATCGAGGGATTAAGAAGGTAAAAATCATCAATTTCTCGCTCCGCAGGTGCTGCAAGACCCATGTCACAAGTTGATATGGAGAAGTAATGTCACCCGAACCTCCCAAATATATCAATGGTAAAATATTGATTCAAGATGATAAACATAAATTCTGTGTAGGACTTAAGGATGAATGTAGTATCACTTAAACCACTACGAGACGTGTCAAAAGTAAATGCGCCCACATCACCGAACCAAAAAATTTCCTTAAAATGAATGTCATCAATTTCGGATAAGATTATCACAAATTAGAGTTAATAATAAGAATATTATTATTATTATTAATTATTTATTATGTACGAAGTATTATTATTAGTATTATTATTTACATAATGTAAAATATACCTCCATATATTACACTTGGCGTCCACATAAGACAACAGTTCTCTCCTGAATCTGCCACGCATTCCTCTTATTCTATCATCATTTTGATAAGTTTCATTCCCTACGTATCCTTTTGTACATATCTACATAGTTACATCACGAATCATTTTTTTTAAAATCATTTTATATAAAAATTACTGAGAATTTAAAAATAAAGTTTACATATTTAAAAATTAATTAAAAAATTCTATATAACAAGAAGTGACATGACTATATCATTTTATTAAATGAGTACCGAAAATAAGTAATGAAAGTGAATAAAATTTGAACATGTAAATAGTAGACATGCAACTTAAATTTGAAGAGAGGAAGTAATAATTAAATTAATTTTTTAATACTACCTCCATCCTAAAATAGATGTTACGATTCAAATAACGTGTTAAATCTCGTGACTTTAAATTGGGGCAAACACAAAACAAAAAATCAATGATTTAACTTATCTTGAAACTATCCAACTTTTAACATTACCTCTATGTCAAATAAATTATCTTGAAAATAACTTCAGTCAACTCGTACAGTTAACTCGTACACAGAGAAATTAATGATTTGAATTAGGGCACAGGGAATACTCGCTGATATTAAGTAATGGGTATTCTAAAAAAAATTACCTTTTATGTTTACCACAAATCTCAACTGCACGTAAAAGATGTAAGAGATAATAATTAAGGGAGAAAGATTAAAATATGAGTATAACACAGGGAAAGAATCAAAATAAAAACTTTATGTTTTTATAATTTTATTTCTAGAAATGGGAATATAATGCCAAAATATAATACTAATTAAAAGCACTATAAAATGCCAACATAAAAGCGACGTTGTCACAATGCAATATAATCGTTCCATTTTGAGAAGAAAAAGGTAACACTCTTATTTTAGAAATAAGAGCTATAAGAACCATAGTTTTAAAACCGGACCGGGGACCGAATCGGTCCGAGTACTGGTTCACTGGTTCAGGTGGTCGAACCAGTGGTTTATATATATATATATATATATATATATATATGTATATATATATATATGTATATATGTATATATGTATATATGTATATATGTATATATATATATATATATATATATATATATATATATATATATATATATATTGGTTCTGGTGAGAATGCAATCTTAGGAGAGAAATGAGAATGAATCTGGTGCTTTAGATTGTGAGATCTAAGGTTCAAGATTTCATCAAAATTAGATGCACCAAAATGGTGCAAAAATGCATCACGTTGAAATGCATCATAAACCTTCGAAAATGCACTATCTCGAAATCTGAGCGCAGGATGCAATTTGAGCCGCACGATGCATCAGATCCGACGGCTAGATTTTATTCTCATTTCTCTCCACAAGGTGCATTCTCACGGGAACCAGCCCCTATATATATATATATATATATATATATATATATATATATATATATATATATATATATATATATATATATATATATATATATATATATATATATATATATATATATATATATATAGACACACACACACATACATATTTTCTATAAAATCAAAATAGCTTCTTTCATATGTACATAAAAATTTTATGATATTTGATTGAAATTTTAATCACTCTAACTTATTTTGTTAGTCAATTTATATTTAAAAAAAATTTACGTATCGAGAAATACATTAAAAGTTTTATAAAATAATGATATTTTATTTTTCTTTATAGATTTTGCCTAATATCTAAAAATATTAAAATGAATTATTTTCGTGACACGTACTCCGTATTAGAATTATTTCTATTTTTAAATATTAAGAATCTTAGTTTAAGAAATAAAGAAATCTTTTAATTAAGGAATATATACTAATTAGAACCAATATGTAACAAAAAACGTTCTTGCTTGGTTGGTTAATAGCTTTGCATAACAACCAAAAAGTTAAGAGTTCGAAACTTATTGGAGGAGTAAACATTTTGGCCAAATTTGCAAAAAAAAAAAAACTGGTTCGACCGGGTGAACTGGCCGATTCTTACCGGTTCACACCGGTTCGAACTTGTTCATGCGCGAAGCGGTCCAAAGGGCCAGACCGGACCGGTTCGGCCTTCGCTCCGCCGGTTCCCGGTCCAAACTGGCCGGTCCGGTCCGGTTTTTAAAACTATGATAAGAACTCACCCAAAATAGAGCTAAAATATAATTCTTATTTCTAAAATAGGAGAGATACATTTTTATCCCAAAATAAAATTATTACACTGTGACAATCTAGCACTGTATATTGACATTTCACAATAGTTATTTATTATGAATTATATACTTCAATTCCTCCGTCTCATAATACTCTTCAAAAATGAAAATAGGCATGCCTTAAAATTGTTTAATTTTTTAAATATTTTTTAATTTTGTCATTACTTTATACGGAGTAATAAAATAGAATAGATGTGTCATATTTAGAAACAATATCAAAATTACTCATTTTCAGGGAGCATATTTTTTCATTTCTTTGAAAAGTTTTTTTTGCGACAGAAAAAATATGCATTGTAGATCCTAGCTTAAGATAAAAACATGAAATTCATATTTTTATTTTTTTGCTAAGTTTTATTTTTTTTAGTATTTCCCCAGAGAAAGAGAGAGAGCTATACGTTTTGCTCGCTCCTTTTTAATAATTCCTCCGTCTATTAATTTTTTTCTCACTTTTTGTTTTGGGCTGCTCTAAAATTTCTTTCTTATTTTCTATTTTGGCAAAAAACTTTTAATGAATTTACAGTTATACTCCCAGTTTTTATCTATATTATTCACTTTATTCCATCACATCAATGACACTACATTGAAAGTCTTATTTTTTTTTGAATTTTTGTTAATCTCCATGTCAAGTTAAAACGAGAAAGAAATTTTTGGACTGAGTGAATAATTAATAATATTATAATTACAATTAATGAGCTCATATGTAGGAAGTATGTAGTATATATAGGAGTGAATGGGAAGCTTAATTACCATCAATTCAAAGCATATTGTGCATCATTATACATATACTATATTAGTAGAGAGAGCTGATTAAGAGAGAGAGAGAGAGAGAGAGAGTGAATATATACACAAATTAAAAATAAGATGATGGATTGGGGGCCGGTGCTGATATCGGTGGTATTGTTCGTGTTCTTTTCACCGGGACTGCTTTTCCAGGTTCCGGGGAGGTGCCGGCCGGTCGACTTCGGGAACTTTTGCACCAGCGCCCTCTCCATTATAGTACATGCAGTTCTCTTCGCCATCTTCGAGATCATGCTCCTCTATGTCATCCACCTTCGTATCTTCCCCAGCCACCATTGATATATATATATATATATATATATATATATATATATATAGATATATATATATATATATATATATATATATATATATATATATATAGATATATATATATATATATATATATATATATT
>OOIL02000450.1:1065603-1107956 GCA_900332095.2 Cuscuta campestris | reverse complement strand
GCAGGATGCAATCTGAGCCGCACGATGCATCAGATCCAACGGCTAGATTTTATTCTCATTTCTCTCCACAAGGTGCATTCTCACAGGAACCGGCCCCTATATATATATATATATATATATATATATATATATATATATATATATATATATATATATATATATATATATATATATATATATATATATATATATATATATATATATATATATATATATATATATATATATATATATATATATATATATATATATATATTGGTTCTGGTGAGAATGTAATCTTAGGAGAGAAATGAGAATGAATCTGGTGCTTTAGATATTGAGATCTAAGGGTCAAGATTTCATCAAAATTAGATGCACAAAAATGGTGCGAAAATGCATAACGTCGAAATGCACCATAAACCTTCGAAAATGCACTATCTCAAAATCTGAGCGCAGGATGCAATCCGAGCCGCACGATGCATCAGATCCGACGGTTAGATTTTATTCTCATTTCTCTCCACAAGGTGCATTCTCACGGGAACCAGCCCCTATATATATATATATATATATATATATATATATATATATATATATATATATATATATATATATATATATATATATATGTATGTATCTATATATATATATATATATATATATATATATATATATATATGTATGTATATATATATGTGTGTGTGTATATATATATATCTGTGTGTGTGTGTGTGTGTCTATATATATATATATATATATATATATATATATATATATATATATATATATATAAATAGTGGTTCCCCCCTGTAGAGATGGTCACAGGGTTGATTGGCGAACCACACCACCCGGGTTCGATCTTTAGAAGGGGCAACTTTGGTGGAATTTTAAATAAAATTTTAAATTTTATTTTTTTTGTTTTGGTTTTAACTTTTATTTTTATTTTTTTACATATATTATAGTATATCTTTCAAGAAAAATGATTTAAAAAAATTAATTTTCCTAACAGCCATGTCTAAAATCTACTCCCCTTGGCCTTTTAAATTTTGGCTTTTCGCATCAGAATGCCAAGTGAAAAACTCATTAGCCAAACAATGGTTTTGGATGTTCGCTTAGTAAAAAAAGCCAATGTCAGTCAAAGATCTCAAAAGCTATCCAGAAAGCTGTTTTCCAAACACGGTCATTGTCTTTTCAAAGTAGCTTTTTAGTATTATATACTTCGTATGTATTATAGATTCTACTTTGGAATAAAAACATGAAGTGGAAGTTAGGATTGACTCTCACCTATTGCCTAAGGTCGACAAGTTTCGATATCTTAGCTCGGTAATTCAGGCTGATGGGGAGTTGGACGGGGATATTGGACATCGTGTTGGAGTGGCTTGGGCCAAATGGCGATTGGCTTCAGGGGTGTTGTGTGATCCAAAGATTTTGCCCAAGATGAAAGGTAAGTTCTCTCGGTCTGTAGTCAGACCTGCTATGTTATATGGGGCAGAGTGTTGGGCGGTTAAGAAGACTCATGTGCGTCATCTGCATGCAGCGAAGATGCAGATGTTACGATGGATGTGTGGGAAGACAAGGTTGGATAGGTTATCGAACGAAGTTATCTGACGTCAGGTAGGCATGGCGACGGTGGAAGATAAGCTGCGGGAAGCTAGGTTGAGATGGTTTGGTCATGTGAGACGACAGAATGCTAACGCCCGTGTACGGAGATGTGAGAGGATTATGGTTGTCGGGGGAAGTAGGGGAAGGGGTAGACCTAGGAAGAATTGGAAGGAGGTGATTAGGCAGGATTTAGGACTTCTCACCCTGACTGAGGATATGGCTTTAGATAGGAACCTTTGGAGAATTAGGATTAGAGTAGCTGGATAAGGGCCCGGTGCCTCAGAGGTTTTTTGTAGTGTGCTTTGTTTGGTTGGAATCTTTTGCTATTGCTTGCAGGACTTTCATTCCATTGTACTTGGTGTTTTATCTGTATTTTATTGTGCCCTATCATATTTTTTGTGCAGGTGGAGCGAGGGGTCTCTTGGAAACAGCCTCCTTACTACCGAGTAGGGGCAAGGTCTGCGTACACACACCCTCCCCAGACCCTAATGTAGTGGGATTCAACTGGGTTGTTGTTGTTGATATCGCTATGTTTTATGTGAAATTTAACCCAAACAACACCTAAACATTTGTGATTTACCTTAATAGCACCATTGTTATTTTTTTCTTTTATAAGCACTGTTTTTCATCTGTACTGCTCCCTCTACCCTTCGACACTGCCATTAAGGCACGCCGCATCCCTTTTTAGTCGTCTTTTTAATTTCAGGTGTTTTTGGAAATAAATCAGTAATATCTCTAAGTTTCCGGAATACACTGATTGCGTCTCCATTCGTCACGATTCTCTATTTTTTTCTTCGATTAGGCACGATTCTCTATTCCGCTACATTTTTCGTCAATTATACGGTCGCCGCTCGCCATATTCATCACGATATTCAGTCTTTCAAAGTGTGATTCATTCTTATTCCTTTTTGTATCCATTTCTGGCTGAATTGATTATCGAATGGATTATCATGCTTTCTTCATTGCTGAATTCTTCACCCATGATGGTGTATCTAGTGCCACACGAGATTCATGTATTGATGCGCGTCGACGGTGAATGGACAGGTGATGCCACATTCAATTGTAGAAGTTTTCATGAACTGATATTCAGACCAATTCAAGGTTGATTTAGAAGTAGTAACTAGTTTTGATCCAACTAAAATTTAGTTGGATGCAATTTATGAGAAGGACTTAATCTACCATTTCTAAATGTTTGCAATCTCTAACTTGTTCCAATTCCAGACTAAAAGGTCTACAAAGAAGCTTCTCCATGTGGTTTGTGTGAAATATGAGCGTTGTTTTTGGGCTGTTTTCTTATCACGCGTTGATATGTTCCAAATCCAATGTTATGTGTCATTCTTAAAATATTGCTCGGCTCCAAATTTCATACATGATGCTTACAATACATTCCTTTGTTTTTTGTTTCAATGGGAATGCATCTACGAAATGGATAATTTGTCTACTCTTTTCTATCTGTAGTTTTATCGTTAGCTGTCTTATCTTCTTTTATGTGCGATGTATGCTGCAATACACTTTCCATTTTTTGTGTGTGCTCCAACCATCTCGTCCACACCATTTTTTCGTGTCGTTGTTTATTACAATTCCAGCAGCTCTTGTTGTGGTACTCGTGGACATCCCTGTCTTCGAATTGGATATCTGCAATGTATTCCCTTTCCGTATCAAAAGTAGGGTTTTACAAGAATTCCAAATCGCCATCCTATTCCAGCATTAAATCAGGGCTCCAATGTCCTACTATGACTAGTACACATTTATGGAAAAGGAATTCTAAGCCTGGATTTTTGCGATTTTCCATGCCATTAGGTAGGAATACCGGTGCACTCTCGTAGACGACAATACTAGCCCCCCCCGTCCAATAAATTTTTTCTCACTTTCCTTTTTAGGTTGTCCAAAAATATCTTTCTCGTTTCCTATTTGGCAAAAAAAACTTTTAATGAATGTGCCATTATACCCCTACTTTTTTATCTATACTATTTTCTTTATTCCATTACATCAAGGGCAGGGCATAGAAGGTCTTTACATTTTTTAACTTTTTCTTAATCTCCGCACCAAGTCAAAGCAGGAAAGAAATTTTTGGACATATAGAGTATTAATCTGAGGTCATTGTAGTAATTTCAGTCCTCCATCGTAATTAAAAAGATATTATATGTTGACGAATACTGCTGCTATTTTAAGAATTGGGCATATATTGTTTTAGTTCTATATTGGTAAGTTTCTGTATGTTTTTTTTAGGACTTTTAGGTCATGTTTTCCCCATCTTATTTTTTTACTTATTACTTATCCTTATTATAATCAGATTAGATCTGAACAGATCAGATCAAATCAAAAATAGCTTTAAGTATAATTACATTCAAATCAGATCAGATCAGATCAGAATTTATTCCAATCAGATTAAAATCAATCAAATCAGGTAAGGAGAACATAACCTTGGTATTGTTGTATGTCCTTTTTAATACGGAGTAATTAATGATATTATAATTACAATTAATGAGCTCATATGTATGTGGTACTCGTATATATAAATAGGAGAGAATAGAAAGCTTAATCACCATCAATTCAATACATTTTGTGCATTATTATCCGACCCACACATACATATAACATATATAGAAAGCTGATTAAGGTCGTAGTGAATACATAAATTCAAATATGATGCAGGATTTGGGTGCGGTGCTGATATCGGCGACATTGTTCGTGTTCTTTTCACCGGGACTGCTTTTCCAGGTTCCTGGGAGATGCCGGCCGGTCGACTTCGGAAACTTTTGTACCAGCGCCCTCTCCATTGCAGTACACTCTGTCCTCTTCGCCATCTTCGAGTTCATTACCCTCTATGTCCTCCGCCTTCATTTCGACCCCATTAAATAAATAAATATATAAATATATGTATATATATGTGTGTGTGTGTGTATATATAAATAAATAAATAAATAATCGATGGTTGTTGATTAATTTGGTTGAAATGATGTAATTTCTTTAACAAAACAACAACGTTAGATGCTTTAATTTGTAGTAGGGTGAAAAGGCTATATATAATGTGTTGTGCAGGCCGGGATCCGTCTTGGGATTGTGGATGAATGTTTAGTTTGTGTGTAAAAGTTTACATCTTCTCAATTCTCATCTCTATAATTGTATTGTATAGTATGGAGTAGGTGTTTTATCTACCCGTTAAAACTTAAAAACCTTTCTAAAACACTTTCTCCTTATTTTCTTTTAGTTAACTTAAACTCGTTCGGGTCAAAGATATTTTGTTGTGTTAGACAATCTCCAACTATTCAGACTAAGATCTTGTTTGGGAACAACGTCTTCGATTAACGTTAGCATTTTAAATAAAATTTCAATGGTGTAGATTATTCCTAAAAACGCTGACGCTAAAGAATACCGTCGGATAACCTTTTCAAACCGCTAACGTTAATCACTAACACTAATGCCAAAGAGAGCCTAAATTTAAAATCAAAATACAATAAATGTGAAATTTATAGTAATCCATCTCCAATCTATTATACTCCCTCCCTTTCTTAAAATATTTACTCTTTCATTTTTTTTTTGTTTTTCCCAAAAGACTTCCACTTTCCATTAAAAAACTATTTTTACCCCTATTTTTTCTTATCATACCTATCACATCATGTTTTTTTACTAATAATTTATCCACCACGTCTTACTTTTACCTATCGCATCAAGGCCAAAATTAGAAAGTCAACCACAAATATACACTCCTTATTTCTTCTAAAAGTCAAAATAGGAACCGTTTTATGAAACAGAAGAAGTACATCTTTTCATCTTTATAATTGTATTGTATAGAGTAGGTGTTTTATCTACCCTGCAAAAACCTTTCTAAAACAACTTCTCCTTTAACTTCTTGATGAAAAAACTGATGAGAATAGTTTAAACTATGTATGGTCTCCTTAAAATAATCTTAAATACTCCGTATAAGTTATTCTAAAATTAGGGGAGTGCACGGCCCGTGACAGTCTGTGATACTACCAAAATCTATCATGAAGCGCTCTTATTCAAGTGATTTGATATTAGTATAGGATGAACTCCAAAATCATTCCATTTTGAAACGAAACGGTACAATACCATATTCATGTTCACACTGTGCCAAAAAATTAAACATGCACTACATACACAATATTAAAACAAAAGCATAAATGTCATAACATGACATATCCTTTGACAGCCCTTGGATTAAAAGAAAATCTAAAGGAATGGTTGAGATGCAACCCTTCAATTTTTAGATCTTTTATTCTTGCAACCCTCTCCCTTAAAGGCACTATCCATCTTTAACGCAGCCCTCTCTCTGCTCTCATCCACGGTGACGACGAGGTAAGTTTCCCACTACGATTTTGCTGCTCTAGTAGTTGCTTCTCTAAGGAATTTCTGAGTTTTTGAAACCCTCGTTCTCTCTTGTTCTCTCTGGTTTTACTTCTTGATATTCTTGATATGCTTAGATTTTGATTCTATGAAAACACTCGTTGTAATTCATTCTCTCTGATTTTAGTACTTAGTTTGTTCGGATGTGAGTTGTGTGAAACTACTTGTTCTCTGTCGTTATCTCTATTTTTTTAGTTTGCATCAATGTTAAGTCTATGAATATTTGTTGGATTTTGGGAATTTGTGTTTGATTTTGGATAATTGTTTGAAGCAATCTCAAATGTTCCATATTGTGTAATTCTGTGAACCAATCTCAGTTGTTTGATTTAATACGTGTTCAATTTTTACTACATTTCTTTGTTTTCATTTGCATTCTTTAATTTATCTTGCATTTTGATGTACACTATGAAGCATTTTTAGGCACACTTAAGTCGCGCCAAGAAAAAGAGCATTGAAGTTACTTTTGAAGCATAGATGCCAACGCCTGTGAACGAGAGGTACATGCAAAAAACATTGTATTGGGGTCAAGAATCAGAAAATACAAGAAGCGAGAAGTGTTTTAGCATTTTTGTATTGTGTTGTTAGTAGCAAATTGTTGTACCAGAATCTTGTTAATTGAAAGTTCAAGGTAATGATTCTAATGAACTAGATATTACCATGGATGTAGTATGCACGTTGGATGTAGTATGAAGTCATGTACTTCGTACTTTATTGTATCCTTAATTCTTCCCTTAGAACTTGATCATCTAGTTACTCCAATTTGATGATAAAATGTATCCAGAGGTTTTAAACCAAGTGACCAAGTGTTTTCTTAAATTACACCAAATCTCAAATTTAAATCAAGTCAATATATATTTAAAATCTTCTCTGACATCAAGTCTGAAATGCAAAAACCTTATAAAAGAATAATACATTCAAATCGTCAAAGTACATGAACGGGGCAACAAATCATGAAAACTCCATCTAATTCTAGCCTCTAAAATCCCAACAACTACGTGCAAGGTTGTGACACTTTTCTTGTTTCCCCTATTCAAGTTGAAACGGTAGCCTCAACATTCGTTTTCTACCAATAGTGTAAAATAGTAAACGTAAGTAAGTACTTCGATTTCCATCCCGCTGCTTGACATACCCACCTACGATATCCATCGCCTACACTACTCCGCCTTCTCGTATAAAACCCATTAGATGAACTATAAGCTTTGTAAAAATCCTCAAATTCGTCAACAGTTGCAAAAGTCATTCCAACCTTGAGAATATTTTCATGATGCTCTTCATTTATCACCTTTGTTGGTGTTGAGAATGACTCACAAAACAAACAATTGAATCGGAAATTCTCATCTCGTTTGTAATAGCATGGGTTCATCCACACACATCAACTCCATTCTATGGATGTGATCACTTTCCTACAAATTGGAATGGAGTGTAAAACCTGTTTTTGACAATATTTTTAAAATAAACAAGCACTTCGCCTAAGAACAAATCCAACAAAAGTTTCCTCAGAAAAGACTCAAATTGGGAGTGGAAGACGTGCATCACTAATCAATTGCAATTACAAATTTTTTACATTAGAAGAAGTAATGATGGGATTTGGAGATTTTTTTGGATTCAAAATCTAAAGAAATAAAAAAAACTTAAGGATGACATGCTTTCAGGGGACCGTTATTTATGATGTTTGATTGATCTTAGCATCCACTTACAAATAAAAGGTTGAATTGCAAGCAAGACTAAAAGCGTGGGGTCGAATTTCAATTTCCAAAAGTCTTTTAATTGTAATTTGAAATAACAAGATTGTCGTTTCTGATCTCGCGATCGACGACCCGACCCGGCGGAAGTGCTTCCTTCTCCTTCAACGGCCAGCAGCAACCCAACGGCTTATCATCGGAAAAAGGGAACACCAGCAGTGCCGGAAACTGATGGCGTCCAACGGCCTCCATCCTTTCGACCTGACCCCGGCGAGGTCCATCTTAGACGGCGTCCTCTCCAGCGACGTTGTTCAATCGCAACTCGGACCGAATTCCCGACCAGTAGCAACCTGAAGCGACGAACGGCGGTTACCTCCAGATTCCGGGGATGGACGCAGCGCACCAAACGCAGAGTCCAGATCCGAATTTTGGGCACGTGAAATTCTAAAATTACCCCTTGTTCTATATTTTTTACTCTCTCCGTACCACAAAACATTACTCATTTTCAATACTATTTGGTCAAACAGTTACACGTTCTAACTACAAATTGCGAGAAAGGTATATTGAATTATAATATAAATTTAATATAATTGGATTCATCTTAGGATCTAGTTTAGATATATCAAATTTTTATAGCATTTCTTTATTTAGATTATATTGAATTTATGATCAAAGTGTGTAACTGTTTGGCCAAAAATACATCAAAATGGATAATATTCTGTGGGACGAAGGGAGTAATTTTCATATTCCATACCCTTATTTGTCATTTTACTCTCAATTTCTCTTACTCTATATATTTTCCTAGTTTCAAATTGTCAAGGGAGCTCCCCATTTACATTTTCATTCTTAGTCTAGGAATTTATGTTCATGTTCTTCTTCATCTTGCCATTTTTAGTTTGGGAGTTCCACTTTATTTTCGTGGTTTTATTTAGATCTTTATTTCTTCATTTACTTCATGCCTAGTTTATCTACTACTCTCTTTTTATTTAGATTAGGATAATGATATTTGTACCCCAAGAATTTATACCTCATTTTATACACCGCAGGGAGGCACTAACATTTTGTGTTGTTGTAATGCTGATTTTTGTTAACGCACCAACACTTTGTGTCACTGTAAATTTTTGTTAAGGCACCAACATTTTGTGTCAGTGTGAACCATCAAAATATTGATGCATACTTTTAGTGTACAAATAAGATACAAATTTTGGGGTACATGTAGCATATCCCTTTAGATTAAGCATACTAGGCTAGATTTTCTAGTCTAGGTTAGGTGATGGATTGTTCACAACTGTTTGTTGTTGATGGACTAGTGTGAAGCATGAGATTTTAGCTTAGGGATGTTTGTGAAGGTTGTTTAATTCATTGTTTGGATGTCATTGTTGACCACAATGAAATTCTTGTACTCTGGAGTGAGTTCTAAATCATCGAGGTAAATCACCGAGGAATCGAGATTTAGACCCCTAGCCGTGTGTCTCTACTTCAAGTCCTACCACCGAAGTGGAGGATACTTGAGGAGCTTGTTTGATGTGTTTGTAGTTCTCTTGAGACTAGCGCCACGAAAGTGAGTTCTTATCAAGAGAATTCTTTCTCGATTCTCATAGAAGTGAGAATCAAGGTGATTTACTCGCATTCTAGTTGATTTCTCTTGTCCATCTAGTTCATTGGCAATTTGCATGATTAACATGAAATCCCTAATCTAGGTTTGCTTTCCTATTATTCATTATCTTTCCTTTTTAGCATCAATCATTGCTTCATACTAATTCATTCCATTTGCATGTCATCATCTTCTCCTTACATTTGGCCTTGATTCAGATCATACGATTTGATATTCCTGTTTAGTTACACCTTGCGCTCAACTCCTTACCAATAACGATGTCCCTGTAGATTCGACATCCGTACTCTACCACTACACTTACTCATTACTTTTTCCACATTGTCATCCCATATTCCATTCCACTTTACCTTTCATCCTTTTTGACTGGGAGTTTTCGTCGTCCAACGACGCACCAGAAATCTTTTGCTATGTGGGAGTATTTTGAAAACATGAATCATCAGCCTCATTTTAAAAATTAAGATAGTACATCAATACTTTTATTATAACTATCGGTGGGGTTCTAGTGACACCCACTTTTGGTGACACTAGTCGTGCCAATGTCATTTTGGAGCACTTCCGGTGCTCTGTTTGTAAAATTGACGCTCCCTACCCCACCCCTACCCCCGCCCCTGCACCCTAACCCCAACCCCGCCGTAAGCCCCCACAAAACGTGTGGCTATTATGCATTGCATAATAGCCACACATTTTGTGGGGGCTTACGGCAGGGTGGGGGTGAGGGTGCAGGGGCGGGGGTAGGGGTGGGGGTTTAGGGGGTGGGTGAGGAAGAGTAGAAACTGTCAATTCTACGAATGGAGCACCAGAAGTGCCCCAAAATGACAATGGCACCGGAGTGTCACCAAACTCTGGTGACAGCACTAGAACCCCACTGTATCACTATTAACATTGTTGATATTAATATCCGTATTATTTTTATTATTTAATAGTATTTGTATTATTATTATTATTATCATTATCATTATCATAATTATTACTATTATTGGTTCGGACCGTCTGAGCCGCAAGCTTAAACATAAAACCTGAGCCCGGCTCTCAAGTTTGTGGGCTCCCGTTAATTACGGATCGGGCTGAGCTGTATCCCAAAAATTCAAGCTCAAACCCATTATTTTGTGAGCTTGCTAGTACGGGCGGGCTGGGTACCCCTGGTCCATGATCCGGTCTAGGCTCACACCAACCCTAAAGAGTACACTGAGTAAATCTTCTTTGCATAAATATGTGTCGTCTCATAAAATATCATCCTATGAAATTTCCATTACGATTGCGTAAATGAAAACGTAGGAAGTAAGTCCTCTCTCATTCAAAATTTCTTAATTTTATGTATAAACATCTTGAATTGTAACACAATATAAGTATGTACTGAGTAAATCGTAAGTTACAATATAAGATTATTTGGATTAAAATAGTAGATCAAGTTACTAAGATGAAGTATAAAAGTCTTATTAAGTCTTTATTCTAATTTGTTTATTTTAAATATTCAATATTTTAAAAATAGTCAAATTGTATGGAAATACTTTTATTTCATTTCTTAATTAGTCATCTTATCATAAACAAAAGTTCTAGGTAAGATACGCATCGAGTCAATCTCATAGTATACGTATTATCCATTTGTCTAAAAATAAAGTACATAATCATGACACATATAATTTTCTTAATTAGAAAATATAGTTTAGTCACCTAATTATAAATTATAAATTTCTTTGAGTAATCTCAAAATAGTCTTTTTGAATAAGGTATTTTCTAAAATCAATGTTATTAAGCATTAATTATCTATGTAGTAATTTATATTCACTAAATAGTACTCCCTCCGTCCGGAAATGATGTTCCCATTTTGACTTTTCCTCATTTTAAAGAAGCATTGACCAAGGTAATGAATAGACCAAAATGCCCTTCCACCCATCCATACCCACCAAATACAGCTTCCCCTGGCAGCCACCACCGGCCCAACCCCCACTGCCGCCAGCCTCATTATCTCCGCCAGCCCAAACGACCATCACCTCAGCCGCCGTCACCACCAGTCCTACCATCGCCCATAGCCTCCACCATGACCATATATGGGAGAAAGAAAAAAGAGAGAAAGTAGGGGAAGAAAGAGGACAAGGAGAATAAAAAAAGGACATAGATCTACTGCAGATCTAAAAGTAGCCCCAACATTGCCGCCACGTACAACCCCACCACCGTCGGCAGTCCTACAATCGGCGCCAGAAAAGAAGAAAAAAGAGAGTAAGAATTGCAGACTCACCATCGCCATCTCCGGCCGCCACCGTCGCCATCGCCGGCCGCCACCATTACCGCCATGGGTATGCGTAAATCTAAAACAAAGATGGAGTAGAAAGAAGAAGGGGAAGATAAAGAAGAATAAGGATTATAGAGAGGAAGAAGAAGAAGATTGAAGGATTTGAAGAGATGAAGAGATGAAGAAGAAGGAACCGAGATGGAGGAGAAGAGAGAAGAAGAAAAAGAAAAAATCTTGGGATGAGGAAAAGTGGTGGCGGAGAAAAAAGAAAGACAGAGAAAAAAAAGAAAGAAAGAAAAGGAGAAAGAGAGGGTAATTTTGGAAGAGTAGAGAAAAAATGGTAGAATGGGAACATCAATTCCGAGCAGAAAAAAGAGTAGAATGAGAACATCATTTCCGGACGGATGGAGTACTTGAATAATGTCCCACAATGTCTAGTGGCGGTATTTCCCATTATATAAACACAGGAAGAGGGTAAAAATCAAATAGGGAGTAAAACAATAGGCGCCGTTTAGGAAAGCCATCCCATACAAAAGGCATATATTAGTAATTAAGAAGAACAATACAGACCAAAAAGGGACAAAAACAAAACGTTTCTGATACTTCTTTCATTCTCATCATCAGTACAGAAGCATGGTTTGTATTTTGTAGTATAGCGATCCATTATATATATATATATATATATATATATATATAGGCTAGCTATTATATTAATATTATTATATATTTATATAAATATATGTAGAATGATACATATCCACAGCTTTCCTGTCATGAGTCGTCGGCCTGGCCATTCAACTTTTGCATGAGGGAAGCATATCATAATATAGCCAAAGAGAAAAATTAAAAACATAAAAAAACTTTAAATTATCATATCGCGTGGCAGCTGGCAGCAAGGAGCCTTCGGGCTTTGTTTGGTTCATCCAAATCCATTTGATTCTTCCCATTTGATTTCACATAAGCTTCCGAGCTGCACACCACGTTTTTTTTCCAAAGTCAATTCCAACCTCATATCCTTCTACTTTTCAACATTTTTTATGCATTATGTCCCGTCAAAATAGACATTAGAGGATTATGAAAATTCTTATTATTATTATAACTATAATTGTCGATAATAATACCAACATCATCTTTAATGATAGTAAGAAAAAATGACATTTTTTATTAATAGTAACGAACTACGCATCAAGTTGTATAGAGTACCAACATCTTTAAGCAATTTTAATAGGAAATACTTGGGAACCCAACTTGCTAAGCATTTGACACCAAGTGTACACCAAGGCTAACACGGACACATACAATCACTCAATGTTTGTGTGTGCAAGACATTGAGCGTCTGTCTTAGCCTTGGTATGCATTTGACATCAAATGTACACCAAGGTTAACACCAAATACTTGGGAGGCCCTAAGCATTTGACACCAAATGTACGCTAAGGCTAAGGCAGACACATACAGACAGTCAATATTTGTGTGCAAGACATTGATTGTCCGTGTGTGTCTGTCTTAACTTTGGTGTATGTGCATTTGGTGTAAAGTGCTTGGGCCCCCTATCAGGATATCACTACTCATTTTAATATTCACATTTGTATTAATATTGACATTGATATATACGGAGTGTGTGTGTGTGTGTGTGTATACCGAGTAATAAATTAATATTAATCGAACTGAATGAAATTTAACCAAAGTTAGTTGCAACTGAATTTATAGGTACTAGACTGAACTTATCTAAAGTAAACTAAACTGAATGATAGAATCCCTAAGAGAAAAAGAAATTTCATAAACCAATCTTTTACTCAACCTCTGAAAATGTTTATGGATACTACCCCAAGCTCATTTAAATTCATTATAAGGAAATATAAAAGATCTATTCCTAAAGATGTTAGAATCCAGTCATCCACATCCGAATATCTAAGTTGCACAGGGTTGGGAACAGGAAACATCAACTTTTTCAAAATGTATTAAGGATTTGGGTGTCAGGACGGCACACGGCACGTAATATCCAAATGAGGATGTTTCATGGACAATGAATGACACTTATATTTGAAGAACCCATGCAACATAGCCGAATATAGAGACGAATGGGCTATGGTTTATTCTCAACATTGCAATCTTTTGAATGGAAAATGGAAGGAAATAGAAGGAGAAGAAGGAAAATGGAAATTTAAGTTTTCCTCTGTTCAGTATACTTCAAAAAACCCACGATGGTTCGTGCAATTAGGACAGTGAACCATGTCCTTGTGTTCATTCTGATAAGTGATATTGGACAAGAAAATGCCCAGACCATTAGAGTTCATAGTGATCTCTATAAGCAACAAATCAATTTAGATCACATAGAAAGAAAACAGAGACGCCCACGAAATACATTTTTAATTGCTCCCTCCCCGTCCTAAAACATTATTCCTAGTTACTATTACTATTTACACAGTCAAACTTAATCACTTTCTTGTCACATTTTGTTTTGATTTTGTTTTGTAGAACTTTTGATGTGGTTTTTAAATATATAAATTTTAGTTTCATTTTACACTCACAATCAAATAAATTAAATTTAAAATAAAATCGGTCAAACATCATAAATAAGAATGGGAGAACATTTTAGGACGGGGAGAATAGCATTTTGGATAATTTCAATCGTGATTAACTTTGAAAATGCTAAAACTGGTTGAACTGTTGCCAAATAGGCCCTTCATTCATGTTTGATTTTAATGATGTGAACTGAAATGGTTTAGATTCATTGGGGTTTGTTTGGAAACAACATTTCTAATTAACATTAGAGTTTTGAATAATAATAATAATGATTCACACATAGTTTTACTTTTACAACGCCAAAGATGAAGGAAGACACTTACAGTGAGGGTGTTTCTCAGGCGAAAACGATAAATGGCAGAGAATGCTGCGGCCGAGCATGGACAAGCTGGCGACGATCCCGACGAAGTACAAAACCATGGCCAGGCAAAGCACCCACGGCATCATCACGAATCCGATGAAGAAAGTCACAGATCCACAAACCATCAAGGCGCACGAAATCCCTAGCAGGAAGGTAGCGAATCCGGCGGGACTGATTTGCTGCTGAACCGGCCGAAGCCTCTCCCCCACCGGAGATGCGTCGGCGAATCCAATAGGCGCCGGCGGACATCGGAGAATGCTCAGAGCCAAAGCAGAGAGCTCGTACAGAGCCCTCGTGTGCTGATCCTGCTGCCTGCGCATCATCTTCCCGAATCGAGACAGCGAATTCGGCCGGCGGCGAACTGTTTATCAAGGATCAATTATTGCGGGAATCGAGGCAATTGATTGGATAACAACTTTCCTTCGTTGGATCGGATTGAAGTTTATCCTTTGGAGTAAATCTCACGATTTATTGGAGAGTTCCTGGTTAGTTGGTTGGTTCGCTGAGAGAGGAGAGAGAGAGTAAAAGAGGGATCTGATCGTAGATTAATCACTCGCTAATTGCTATATATACACAGAATGTGTCCATCTTTATCTGTGTCTGCTATCAAATATTCCCTTCTCATAAACTAATTTTAATGTCATTTTTAAAGTAGTTTTAAGTTTACTATTTTGCCTTTAAAATGATCTTGGTGTAATATGTGTTCCAAATTTTGAATAAAAGCAAACTTTTTCATGTACTCAAAATTCATGCTCATTTTATTGATCTTAGCGCATATGTAGAATAAAAGAAATAGATTTCTTGCAAAAAAAGAATATATCTCTATGCAAGCCTATGAATACTATGATAATTTTCACATTTAAAATGTAGATCTTGAGATCATGTAAACATCACTCTTGAATAAAAGACATTTCATTCCTTCCAAAGTAAATTAACCATTTTGATCAACATGTAAAATCTCCAAACTTTTAAAATGATTTTATTTATAAATTGGTATTGAAGAAAAAATAAAATTTATATATTTAAAAATACATCAAAATTTCTACAAAACAAGAGATGTCAAAAGTATTTTATTTTCTCAAATTATTAATAAAAATATACACACAAATTAAAATTATCGAAGAGTCGTAATAGTAAAGAAGTAAATTATTTTTAGACCAAGAGAGTAATAGAAATTGAAATGTGATTTGATTGAAAAATGAATGAGATGCTACTGTCAAAAAAATAAATGAGATGCTATAAAAAGTGGGGATGAGGTATGAAAAAGGATTCTAAGAGCACTGGAAATGCCGCTGACGCCCCGGGGCATTATCTGGGACTTAACGTCATCGGGGCGCCAAATACCGCCCGCCTTCGGTGTCAGACGGGCGTCAAACGCCATGCGTTAAAAGTTTGAGGCAGCGGCAGCAACGGCTCTTCGGATCTCCCTCCCCCAACAACCATAATTTGGACCGTTGGACATTATTTATTTTTTATTTTAATACTATAATTACCCCTTATTTTTAACACAACAAACACACACAACCTATTTTCATTTTCTCTATAATTTCTCTAAAATATACTTTATTCCTTTTAATTATGTTGTTATTATTCAAATCTTATTTTATTAATGTAATTTTTTATTTAATGAATTATTGTCTTTTAAATTCAATTAAATAATGACATATTTTCTTACTAATTTAATTTTAGAAGATGTGTATTAAAAATTAAAGTGTTAGAAGATGTGTACCAATGCCCCCTTCTTCACCAGAAAATAGCCAGAAAATGATAAGAGAGGTATGGATACAACGGGTAAATTTCACAAATGGTACTTGAACTTTAGCTGGAATTTCGAAGTAGTACCTGAACTTCAAATCCTTTCACAAAAAGCCATGAACTTACACAATCCTTTCACTAATGAGCCATTAGCCCGTTTCTAGGTTAACTTCCGGTCGTTAGGGCCAAATTCGAATTTTATATATTTTAAAATTTTCAATTTGACCGCATTTCTTCTTTTCTTTTCTTCCACGCCCCGCCGCCGCCGCCCGCTGGTCAAAGTCGCCGGAAAATGAACTTTTTCCGATTCCGGCGGGACCAATGTCATTCTCTTCGTCTTGAGACGAGGATCAATAATATCCAAACCATTTTGTCTAATTTGGCCTGTAACTTCTCG
The DNA here is from genome assembly GCA_900332095.2 of Cuscuta campestris. Lineage (NCBI taxonomy): Eukaryota > Viridiplantae > Streptophyta > Magnoliopsida > Solanales > Convolvulaceae > Cuscuta > Cuscuta campestris. The sequence continues at coordinate 1,091,447 of OOIL02000450.1, read as the reverse complement.
AATCTGAATTTTTCTACTCGAAAAAACCCTAAAATTCGAAATTGGATCCAAAATTGGGGGTTTTGCAAATCTTCATCAAATCTTGCAATTGAGGGGTCCTTGGAGGTCGCCCGGATGCCACGACCGCATTGGAGTTGGTTCCCGCCGTCAATTTCGCCGGATTTAGCCGGAAAACGCTCCGACCCGCCGGAAACCGCCGGNCCGCCGCCGCCCGCCGGTCAAAGTCGCCGGAAAATGAACTTTTTCCGATTCCGGCGGGACCAATGTCATTCTCTTCGTCTTGAGACGAGGATCAATAATATCCAAACCATTTTGTCTAATTTGGCCTGTAACTTCTCGAATCTGAATTTTTCTACTCGAAAAAACCCTAAAATTCGAAATTGGATCCAAAATTGGGGGTTTTGCAAATCTTCATCAAATCTTGCAATTGAGGGGTCCTTGGAGGTCGCCCGGATGCCACGACCGCATTGGAGTTGGTTCCCGCCGTCAATTTCGCCGGATTTAGCCGGAAAACGCTCCGACCCGCCGGAAACCGCCGGCGGGTCGGAGCGTTTTCCGGCCACCTCCGGCAAAATTGACGCCGCTCATCCCCTCCAACGTGTTCGTGGCATCTCGGCGACCCCCAAGGACCCCTCAATTGCAAGATTTGATGATGATTTGCAAAAACCTCAATTTTGGACCCAATTTTGGATTTTAGGGTTTTTTTGAGTGGAAAAATTCAAATTCGAGGAGTTGCAGGCCAAATTGGACAAAATGGTTTGGATATTCTTGATCCTCATCTCAATACGAAGAGAACGACGTTGGTCCCGCCGGAATCGGATCAGGTTGATTTTCCGGCGATTTGACGTGGTGCGACGGCGGCGGGGAGCGGAAGAAAAGAAAAAAAGAAATAGGGTCAAATTGAAAATTTTAAAATATATAAAATTCTTATTTGGCCCAAATGACTGGAAGTTAACGTAGAAACGGGCAAATGGATTTTTAGTGAAAGGATTGTGTAAGTTCAGGGATTTTTTTGAAAGGATTTGAAGTTTAGGTACCACTTCGAAATTCCATCTAAAGTTCAGGTACCATTGGTGAAATTTACCCCAAATACTCCGAGTACTTTAGCTTCAAGAATCTTAATTTCTGGAATAACTTCTTCAATCAAAGCCATTGTAAAAAATTTGTTGTTGAGAAAAGCAATATTGAACATCTATTTAAAATTATAGCGAGATAGTGACTCTCCTAAATATGAGATCAAATGTTAGATTTCCAGTGAGAATAATAACTGTACGTACCTAACGAGTTGAGAATATATAAATAAATACTACATTATAATAGAGTTATTAATATTAAAAAAAACATTAGTAGCGCTAATTGAAAAAAATAATCCAAAACAAATCTAAATTATCAAAAAAGGACACATGTACTATAAGTTTATAACAAAATTTGTGAGGTCTCGGTCCAAAGCAAACAATATCATACTAATGCAGTGTTAGAGTGAGGGCACACACACTTCCAACATATGGTATCGGATCCTAGATTTAAGTGGTAGGAGTGGCGGTCTGGCGGACTACAAGGTGCAGGATTCTCGAACCTAAGTGATAGAATTTGAGATGAGTATGAACAACTGGATTGGGTAATAAAACACTTGAGTTGAACCATATTAAAAGATTGAATCCAATCGATTAAAATAAGACACTTGGGCTGAACCGTATTAAAAGATTGAATCCAATCGATTATTTAGTTCAACTCAAGAGCTTATATACCGATTAATTTCCTCACACTTTTCCGATGTGGGATGCTCTTTAACACTAAGTTTATGATGATAGGCAGGAGTAAAGACCAGAGGAGTTCCTTGTGTTGTGCGAAGTCAACGATGTGCCACTAAAGGGTGATCTACAGGTTAGCGGGTGGAGATCTATTATAATGTCTTGTATCAAAAGTCTTCCCGAAAAGAAGAACTGGTCACTGGTCAGGCACTCGCAAGTTATTCTGACGGAACGGTGCAGGATGGGTGATAAATCAGAAAGAGAAAACTATGAAATTTTGGAATTGAATTGTTCAAGTTGATTAATCACCAACAAAGTATATACTCCGTATACAGGAATATATGAGTCTCAATTACACGTTGGCCCATAAACTAAACTACATGATTACGTCCTTTATACTCCCTCCGTTCCAGAGTATTTGTTCACTTTCATTTTTACACACCATCCAATACATTTCTTTAATCCATTTTATCTTGTAATTTGTATATTAAAAAATTATAGAAATTATATATATTAATAATCTACTCCCTCCCTTTGAGTCTTACCCATTTTGACTTTTTAGCAAAATAAGGAGACCAATTTTTTGCTTTGACTTCCCCAATTTACCCCCCAACCCTAATCAAAAAGCAAAATTGCAATAACTCATGAATAGTGTAAAGCAAAATTTTATAGCTAGTGGAGTACGCATCACATTAACTATGGCAGGCAATCATACCCCAAAAAACCCATCCGTACTGCCCATGTCTCAAACTACAGGGATTACATTCACCATCACCATACATTACATTCATTAAATTTGTTTAGATGGTGAATTTTTTTGGGAAAATTTGATATTCCCTCCAAAACACCCCTCCAAAACTTAAACAAAAAACTACAAATTCATACAGGCANAAAATATTATAGCAAGTGGAGTACTCAACTGCCCATATGTTTCAAACAGGGATTACATTCACCCAATTCACCATCAAACCCCAAATTTTCACCACCAAGCCCCTCTCACAGAACAAACAATATGGTAGACCAGACCAATACAGTGTTGTAAGTCTCCAACCCATAGGGGGTGACATTACAATATAGCTAAACCCAAAAAAAGCTCACAGACTTCCAACCATTCACACAAAGTTTGTTTGCATCATAAGTTTACCAATAAACATTATACAGAGTATATAATGGGACATGCAAGTACTAATCGAATGTGAATCTAAAGAGGAAGAACATAATACTCTGTCTGTAACGCAGTGCTTTAGCCTCATCCCCATAGGGCTCAGATAAAATTCTTTCTGTATCAGACATCTCCAAGATCTGGGCAGAAGTTACTGATTCTCCATCTTCCCCATCAGATTCGACACTGCCTCCTTCATCCTCAGACGGAAAAAAGTCACCCCCCAAATATTTTTTCCGATACCACCACGTCGGATCTGTATCATCCGTGCCAGATGCGCTATCACCAGAGTCGTAAGGAGGTATCAGTGATTTTTTAGATTTAGGAGGTGGCTGGGGAGATGCCCTTTCATCTTCGCTATCGCTTAAAAGCTTGAAGGAGGGCATGGTAGGATCGCGACCCACCATTTTTGGTGAATTCTTGAGGGTGCCGGTGGCGATGGGGAAGAGGAACAGCAGCCACAGAGAGAGCTAAGGATAGAGGAGAGAAGATGAATGGATGAGGGGATGCGTAGGAGAGAGGATGAATGGATGGTGGGTGGGGTAAGAGGGTGGGGGTAGAAATTAGGTTTAAGGGTAGGAATGTCATTTTTAGGCAAATGTGTAAATGTTTGTGAGACAAAAATTTTATGAAAGGGGTAAATCTTTATGGGACGGAGGGAGTATATGTTAAGACAAATCAAACAAGATCACACATGACTATATTTAGGCTTACACATTGAGAGAATTTGATGAGTCAAAGTGCTTAGATGAACAGTTCCAAAAGTCAAAACTGGACGAATATAGCGGGACGGAGGTAGTATATAAATTTCAGAGTCAAATCTCTTAGAAGATAACATGTGTCAAGCCTTAGAAATGACATGTGTCAAGTATTAGAGATGGCATGTGGTAAATTTAATACTCCCTCCGTCCCAAAAAGAATTGGACGGTTTGACTTTTTGGAAAATTAAGGGAGAGATATTTTGGTATAGACTTTCCAAAAATACCCTTGATGTGATGAGTAAAAGTAGGATGTGATTGGTAGATTATTAGGAAAAATGTATGATGTGATAGGTAGGGTATGAAAAAGTAAGGGGTAAAAGTGGTTTTTTAATAGAAATGTAACGGACTTTAAGGGACGCAATTTTTTTTAAACGTAACAAACTTTTTGGGACGGAGGGAGTATGAGTTACTCCGTACTTTTTTTTAATTTTACTTTCTTATTTTCCATCTCTTCAAATATCACACTTTTACACTCCTTTTTTTTAAACGACCTTTTTTAGTTGGATTCTAGTAACACTTACTTTTGGTGACACTAGCGGTGCCATTGTCATTTCGGGGCAATTCCGGTGCTCCGTTCGTTAAATCGACGGTTCCTACCCCCGCCCCTGCACCCCCACCCCCGACTCCGCCGTAAGCCCCCCACAAAATGTGTGGCTATTATGCCATGCATAATAGCCACACATTTTGTGGAGGGCTTACGGCGGGATTGAGATGGGGTGCAGGGGCGGGGTAGGGTGGGGGGGGTTTAGGGGAGAGGTTAGGGGGGTAGGAACCGTCAATTTTACGAACGGAGTACCGAAAGTGCCCCAAAATGATAGTGGCACCGGAGTGTCACCGTACTCCGGTGTCACTAGAACCCCACTCCCTTTTAAAAAATGATAATTTCCTATTTCAGAATTCATGAACCTATTCCAAAAGTGATTTGATCCTTTAGAAGTGTGATTTGTTGGATTAAGTGTTGCTTTTCAAAACTTATTTATTATTTTCAAAACCAATTTATGTCTCTGTTAATCATAAAATGTATGTTGAGGTGTGCTCTCTTTTGTGTGTTTGAGTGTTGTTCTTGTGTTAGTGTGTGAGTTTGTGTGCGTGTGAGTTGCTCTTTTGTGAGTTTTCTAGTTATGATATACGGAGTATTTACCTTCCACTTACTTGCTTTCTTTTAAAGTGGCATTGTATACATGCATTTTAGTATACTTTTTGGTAATGTACATGATCATGATTAGTGATGTAAATATATTTTAACTTCTATTTCGAAAATAAAAATATGGAACTCCTATTTTGGTATATTTTCAATATTTTATTCTTACTTTAGTCTTTTTTCCATTAATTTAGGTCAACCCAAAAACAAAATAAGGAAGATTAATTTGGAACAAAATGAGTATTAATTTGATGCATGATAGTTCTTTGTAAAATTTGCATTGTATAGGACTAAAACATAAGTCATTTTCAAGTGTAGGACCCAAACTTTTTTGTTCCTTAAATAAGACTTAATAATGATTAATGAGAAGAATAATGTCCAAATTAAATGATGCTGGATATTTAGTTGAATAATGACTAATATATAATGACCAATGGTCCAACATTAGAAAATAAAAAGATATGATCTTATATTGATAAAGTCATTATGTTTTAGTCATATTTACGTAAATTATCCTAGTTCTTTACATCTATATGAAGTAGAAAAAATAGATACTACTCTCTATAAGTTTGATGTATAGTAATTGTTTTAGTGGAAATATATTCTATCTGTCCCAAAATGATATTCCAAAAATAATTTTATTCATAAATTTATATAGAAATAAAAAGTAAAAATTATATATCAAAAAAATTATATAAAAAAAATTTACAAAATAATTTATGACATAAATATTTTATTTAATTAAATGATCAAAGAAATGTAAATACTGAAAAGCTATCAAGATGTCGAATTAATAAATGGGTAAATAGGACTAAAACATAATGATTTTCCTAATGTAGGACTTAAACTTTTTTATTCCCTAAATAGGACTTAATAATGACCTTGTGGAAAGAATAATATCCAGTAATGATGGACATTTAGTTGAATAATGACTACTTGATAATGACCAAAGGTCCTACATTGGGAAATAAAAACATATGGTCCTATATTAGGAAAGTCATTATGTTTTAGTCCTATTTAGGTAAATTTCTCTAAATCATTTTAGAAAGGATGGAGTAATTTAATTTGAAAAAATAAAAAGAAATCTTCAAATTTCCGAAAATTATGAAAGTATGGAGTAAATAGTATTGCGTGTATCATGATGAGTACATAGCTTTCGGGCTTTTAATTGCTTTATCGAGAAGCAAGCAATTGTTTATGTGGAAAGAAAGAAGAATTGGAGTTTAATGTTAGGCACATCCCCACATCTTATTCGCGAGTGAGCTACACGTCCTTTTATCTTAAAAATGTGCGGCTAACTGACGTGTTGTCTTATCCATTCCAAGGCCCGCCCGCAATAGGATAACCACAAGTCAACATTTAACTAGAGTTATATCCCTCACCAATAATTGTTTGGACCATAGTTTAAAATATGGGTGAGCATGGTACGGTATTTAACTCGTACCGATACTGTACCAAATATTTCGATTCGGTATGAGATTTTACTCCGTACCGATTCTGATCTAGTTCAGTATCGGTTTCGGTACAAATTAGAATGAATATAAATACCTACTTTACACGTTAAAATTTAACTATACCCCTTTATTTTTTAAAATTAAAAGGGAATTTAAAGAAAACAACATGAAAAAGTAAAAAAATGAATATTTAAATGCAAGAGATGCGTAACAAAACTTAGTTTATATTTCACAAACTAAAAAAATTAATGACAACAAAGGAGTATTTCGAATCTTTGTGAATACTTTTATGTTCATACACAAAAACTAAAACTCAAATAAAAATATAATTTACACATCATAGAACTTGTACCAAATTGTTTTCAAAAAATTATTATTTAGTGAAGGAATATAAAAATATTACTCCGAGTATTATTGTTTATAATATTTTAGTATATATGTTGGGTATGGGATTCTAGGTATGTGACTTCACCTCGTACCGTTCCTGAATACTGTACCGACCATTCGGTTCGATACGATTTGGTTCCTTCTCGGTACTTTTTTGGTTCGGTACTTTTCGGTTCGAGATTCTCAGTTTTTTCGAGAAATTTTGGTATCGGTTCGGTACTTGCTCACCCCTAGTTTAAAAAATCACACCGTCCATCGAACCGATTAAGGCACTACGTAATTCAAACATATATATTCTATCTGTCCAATAATAATATTCTCGTTCACTATTCACATGGTCAAATTTTATTCACTTTATTGGCATATTTTCGTTGTGTATATATATATATACACACACACACAAGTATTTCTACCCGTGCCTCGCATGAGTTCAGACGAATTTTTTTCGATTCTACAACATGGATTTTTAAAATGAATTGATTTTTGTGGGGCATATTATTTAAACGTCAAATATAAATGATCTAGGTTTGATGTATTTCTACAAATCTATAATCTTTCTCCCTGTATAAATTCAAAAATATATTAATACAAAAAGTACTACGTATTCGTGATCCAATGAATCTTTTCCTCACATTAATTAAAAAACCTAAATTGCCGACCTTATAATTATATGATTAAATAATAGGATTCTTCTCATCCATAATTCCAACTACCTCCCCCCCCCCTCAATGATTATAAAAAAATTATTATTCTTTCCTGCATTATTAAAAAAAATCTTATATTAGCGATCCTCAATCTCTATGATTAAAACTTTTAATTTTAAAATATTAATTATTCAATTATTCTTCTCCCCCATATTTTGTTTAAAAAACATTAAAATGTTAGTGCTCCAATGATTTTGTCGGAATAGTATTCTGGTCAAGATATAAAATGTTCTATAAAAAAAATAGTTACAAATTGGAAATTGTACTTTCTTTGATGTGGTTGTAACCTGCAACTTAGTCTCGAACTTATTAGCTATTGCACCTTAGATATTTTGTACAGTTTTTCTTACTTTTGGATTTTGCTAGATCTTCATTGTTACAAACTTTCTCACGCTCTCTTCCACACCTTGATCTTCTTTATTACAATCTTCTTTGCATAAATCTGTACCGTCTCAAGAATATTGTCTTATAAAGTTTCTATGTACGATTGCTTAAATGAAAACGTAGGAAGTAAATCCTCTCTCATTCAAAATTGCTTAATCCTATGTATAAACATTTTGAATTGTAACACAATATAAATATGTACTGAGTAAATTGTAAGTTACAATATAAAGTTATTTTGATTAAAATATTAAATCAAGTCATCAAGATAAAGTATAAAGATGAAAAGATCTTATTAAATCTTTTTTCTAATTTGTTTATTTTAAATATTCAATATTTTAAAAATAGTCAAATTGTATGGAAATAATTTTATTTCATATCACAATTAGTCATCTTACCATAAACCAAAATTCTAGGTAAGATATGCATTGAGTCACTCTCATAGTATACCTATTATCCATTTGTCTAAAAGTAAAGTACATAATTGTCTAAAATGCATGGAGATGAGGAGAGGTAAGGGTGTGGATAGGTAGAAAAATAATTGTCTAAATTGCATGGAGATGTTGTGTTATGCCTAAACATACTAAGGGGCTGTTTGTTTCAGCCTCTTAATGGTTCAGATGTCTGAATGGTTCAGCATTTAATGGTTCAGACTGTTTGTTTCAGCCTCTTAATGGTTCAGATGTCTGAATGGCTCAAACATTTGCCTCTGAATGATTAAGTATTATAGAGAGTCTGAATGGTTAAGACTTCTTATCTGAATTGATCAGACATTTGCCTCTGAATAGTTAAGCATTATACTAGCTCTTAATGGTTCAAACCTCTTACAGGTTCAGCACTTAATGGCTCAGACCTCTTACTGGTTCAGCATTTACCGATTCAGAAGTTGCCAAACAGCCCCTAAGTAATTTTGGAGAAGCAACCAATGGTAAGGGCATCAAAAAAAGTGTTACAGTGTAGGTGAGCTTTGAGTAATTTTGATGCACGTGGGAAGTGATCCTAAAATAGTAAAATTCTTTAAAAGAATTGAACAACAAGCTATATAAGATATAAAGCTAGAGTTTAATCACACACACGTAAAAAAATACTTCCTCCGTCCCCCTGTATTTGTCCACATTTGACTTTTGGAACTGTTCATCTAAGCACTTTGACTCATCAAATTTTCTCAATGTGTAAGCCTAAATATAGTCATGTGTGATCTTGTTTGATTTGTCTTAACATATAGATTATTAATATATAATTTTTATAATTTTTTAATATATAAATTACAAGATAAAATGGATTAAAGAAGTGCATTGGATGGTGTGTAAAAATGAAAGTGGACAAATACAGGGGGACGGAGGGAGTATGACATTTTAACATGAGATTATTTGTATTATTAAATTTAAATTATTGCATAATAGTACCTAATCTGCGACAGAAACTGAGATGCGTCGCAGAATTTTTGTCCCAAAGCCACTATTTTGGTTGCAGAATTAGAAATTGCGACAGGGTTGCAATTTGACATTTTATTATTCTTAATGGATTGTGAATTTGACATTTTATTATTCTTAATACTATATGAGACGGTCCTTAATACTATATGAGACGGTCCTGCATAGCACTACATCAAGTCCCGTCAAGTTCCTGTCAAAGTTGGCATAACACATGGTGTAAGTATAACCCAAACAAATGGAGCGCGGAGCACATGTCTACAACAAAATGAAATTATTAAGGTTATTGCCGTACGTAATTACGGGCAGAGTTAATGTTAAATGACTGTCTCGGAGTCATCATCATAGTACTAAATCAAACCAAGTCTCTTGTCTTTGTCACTAAACACCACCACCAAAAAAGCAGAACAAAACAAAAAGCAAAAAAGAAAAAAAGATCAAATTTGTAGAAATCTTATGTGAAGAAAAGCAGCATCAACCAGGCAGGCTTATTCAAGCATTATACCACGTACAGGGTCTGGTGGGCTGGGCCCGAGTCTTGGGCCTGTCTTCTCTTCATGGGTACCACTCAGGAATGAAGTTATTCACACTGGGCCCTCCTAACGTTATATGGCTGTCCGTCTGGTACCTGAAAATCAAATGTCCAAAATAAAAAACAATTTAAGACCGATATTTTTAAAAGGTTGCATATGCCAGACTTGAAACTCTCACGTCTGCGTATACTCTCATCCGTTTGAGTATTTGTTCACTTTTAATTTTTTCAATCAAAATTGGTAAGTTTTCGCTTCAAATTACATATAAATGATATTAGATATTGATATAAAAATAGTTTTATTAGATTTATTATAACAAATTTTTTTCAAAATAATATTTTATCTAATTAATATATAATATATATTTTATTAAATTATAGGTCAAACGTTAAAACAGTTGATCGAAAAAAGTTAAAACTGGACAAATACTCAGAGACGGAGGTAGTATACACCCTCCGTTTTTAAAACACTCCTCTTTTATTTTTTTTCTTTCATCAAAACACTTCCACTTTCTAGAAAAAAACCACTTTTATCTATATTGTTTCTTACCCTACCTATTACATCATATTTTTTTTACTAATATTCTACTCATCATAGTTTACTTTTACCCATCACATGAGAGCAAATTTGGAAAGTCAATTGGAGGGAGTACTTGACTTGTGGTAAGTAGAGTTATGCATGTGATGAGATATATAAGAGAAAACTAAAGAACAAGTATATATAGAGAGTTAAGAATTGGAAGTTTACCCAATCTGTAAAGTGGGTTCACAATCCATGTGATGATAGAAGGCGGCTTGGCCCCCGTCGGGTTGAATCGTTTGTCTCCCGTAATCGGTGTCCGGTTGCATGGTTTGTCTGGCGTAATCGACATCGTGCGGGTTCGGGTTCCAGTCCAAAGTTAAGTGGTGGGCATCTTCCATCAGCTGTTATATATAGATGATCCAGTTACTACTTGCTATACATATTACCACCACAACATAATTCCCAAGGATATAACTAACACATTCTTGGACATTGGGGGATATTTACCCCAATTGCAAATCCATCAGTTGTTTCCCATACATAAATATGTGATGCAAGCAATTACCGCAGTAAAATTATTTCAGGTCAAAGAATTGTGTACCTAAATGATAGAGATCACAAAGTAATGATACCTTGAGTAGCCAAATGTATGGGAAACAACTTAGCAAAAAGCAAGAAAAAAGCAAATGAAAGAGGAAATGATGAGAGGGAAAGAAAGAAGAGTAATTGTCACACAAACCCTTTGTTTCAGAGTCTTGTTTGCTTCGTTTAGCTCATGTTCCTGTAGAAACAGCAGTCAGGCTTTATATAAAACAATGAATTAACCACTAGACCTTACTCTGAACTCCCCATTTATTGAATGAATTTAGCCAACATATTATTGGAATTTTTTTTAAAAAAAATAATCAAACTAATGTTATTGTAACCAATTAAAGACAAGCCAATTCCCAAGTACTCCCTTTGTTCCAATATATTTTACGCATTATTAGACTTTTTATAGTCTCTAATATTGCATCCGTCCCACATAATCTTTCTTGCTTTGACTTTTAAAAGATTTAATGAGAGTGTATTTTTGTTGTTGACTTTTCAAAAATACTCTGGATTGTGATAGATAAAAGTAGGATGTGATAGGTAGATTAATAGTGAATATATGTGATGTGATAGGTATTTGAAAATCATTAGGGATAAAAGTGTCTTTTTAATAAAAAAAAATAAGAAATACTCCCTCCGTTTTCAAAAAGAGTTCCTACTTTGAAAAAGTGGAAAAATAAGGGAGTGTTAAATTGTAGTTGACTTCCAATTTTGCCCTTGATGTGATGGGTAAAAGTAAGATGTGATGGGTAGATTATTAGAGAAAAAGTATGATGTGATAGGTAGGGTATGAAAAAGTAAGGGTAAAAGTGGTTTTTTAATAGAAAGTGGAAGTGTTTTGTTGGAAGTGAAAAAAATGAAAGATGAAGTATTTTTGAGAACGAATGGAGTATTTTTTGGAACAGATAAAAAAAGAAAGCAGAAAGTTGTGGGACGGAGGGAGTAGCATATTTTGATCAATAATAATGATATGTGTACATAAATATATCGCATAAAAATATTATATTTTGAAATAAATTTAACTATCGAACTCCCTTTGTCAAAAAAGTTCCCAAATTTCTTTTTCTGGACGTATAAAAATGGTTTCATTCCAATTTTGGAAAACTTTTTGTGGCTAATCTCTTTTGTATCTCTTTCAACCATACCATTTTACGTTTCTTAAGCTTTTTGTCAAGTCAAATTAAGAGTTTTTTTTTGGATGAACAACTCTACATAAAAATGTACAAGTACTTTATATGCAAAATTAGTTTCAAGTTTGATAACTTTGATCCTGATAAATTAAATATGCAAACTAAATTAAGACCAAAAGTAGTTTTTCGTCACATTCCCCTTTTTTTACATTTAAAGTGTTTAAAGAAGGAGGGAGTTATTAATTTTGGAGAGAGGAGTATTTTAGAAAGAATATATAGGGTGTATTAGATACCTTTCTCTGAAGATCCATGAGTTGATCCAACATTAATTGGGTCTGCAGGGGTATATGCATGCATGGATTAATTAATTACATCATCATCATCATCAAGAAGGATTAATTAGCAAATTAAAGAAGAAGAAGAGGAAGAAAAGTTTGAAATTAGGGTTAGGTAAAAAAGGAATTGAACTAGAGTACATGCATATATATATATATATATATATATATATATATATATATATATATATTTATATTTATATACCCTTGTTGATCTGATCTGCTTCAATGACATATCAAGCTGCCTTTCAAGAGATTCAAGTTCCTTGCTGTTCAAAGGCCCAAGATCTTCTCCTAATAGGTTCCTATATTTATTTTATATATCACCACCACATATTAAAAATAAAAAACATGACTGTGTATTGGCTGGCACTTATTAGAAAAAATGTGAAAGGAATAATTTATAGATGGAAATTATATGAATATATATGTTCTAGCTATACCTTTGTGATCTCTGTAATGCTTCATATCTTGCTTTCAGTTTCAGATATTCCTGTTGACTACTTATCTCCTGCAAGCAAAGAAAAGTAGATCAAAGATTAGAGTTGGCAAATCGTTTGGTCAAATTCAGATTTGGTCATTTCACGATTGAGTTACTTCGGGTTTAGGTTCAAAACTGTATGTTCATGACCCAGTATCATCGGGTTTTAATCGACCTTATAGGTTATGACCTTATTTTTATAATTTTTAAATTCATATTGACACTTGCACTTTGTATTGAATAAAAATGAAATATCGAAAGAATTATGCAATAAATATATTTGATTATTTTGTTATTGTTTCTATTTTAACAAGCATTTTTAAGGGAATAGTCTCTTCTGTACATGACAAGAAATACTCCTTTCCATCCGCCACACAATAAGATAAGATAAGAGGTTAATCAAGAACAAGTACTTCGAATATTTTATCAACTATACCAGCAAGACTCTTTTTATAGAATCCAAAATGGAGATTAGACATGAAAGTCCTATGAACGTTCGCTAAAGAGGGAAACATTCGCGCGAAGAATTTTCTGGAATTTAGGGCCAATTTTGACATTTTATCCATACATCCAAATCCTTAAAGTTTTGGACCCCGTTCATGAGAGAAGTGTACATTTTTAAATGACACACTCTCTTTATTCTATGTTAGTTGTCTATTATAACTCTATAAATACATTAAAAAAATAGATGAATAGATACATATTTCATGTCTCCATTAAATAACTTTTCAATGTAGAGACATACTTTATGTCTCCATTAAGTACGTAGAGTTACGTTATTACCCCCACCGGAGAACTAACCGGTGAGTATGTGCCCTCCTATATAGGAGGGCCAATATTATCCCGCTGGACCACAAGGTCTTTGACATTTTTTATGTATATAATGCCTAGAATTTGAAATATGCAGCATGTGTAAATTTCTTAAACATTTCCCTTCAAAAAAATTATTTAACTTTGAATTAATTACAAAAGTTGTAATAATGAGTAATTAATTGTTAATAGAGGGGGAGTACTCGTGCACTCGTGCTTACCCTAATTGTTACTATCAAAATCATGTTTCTTATTAATGGAAGGGCAATAGTAAATTTTCTCAAATTGTTAGCATCACCATCTATGAGCTTTTAATTGAATGAAATTCTATTTCACAAAACACTTTCATCCAAATTTTCTTATGCATCTCAAAACACTTCTATCCAATCTAAAATATCTAAAATATACCCTTATTTTGTCGTTTATTGCGAGTAGAAGTTATTTTGATCGTCTTATAGATTTTTAGGTGGAATATAAAGATTTTATGAGATGTGTAAAAATTAAAGCAAAAATATTTTGTGGGACGGATACATGTTATACTTTCTTAAACATGTGTATACTGTATAGTAGAGCTTCCTCCCAAAACACTAGTGTTTCCCCTTATTTATTTTTAAATATACACTCCCAAGTATTTAAATACTCCGTAATTTGAGAGTGAGACATGTGAGTATATTTTAGGCTTGAAAAAATTTTGGCTTGAAATTAAAAGTTTTTTTAATTATAAAAATATGAGGAAATTATATATAATGTATGTAGGGGCCACAAAAAATTAATAATAAAAAATGGGTATGCATTTTCTGGAAAACTTTGTGATGTTGATGTTCTTATTAAATTTAAAACCCATATAGAGAGAGTAAAATATGGGCATTTGAATTAAAAGCGATTTAAAATCCATCATATTTTTATTTCCTCTACTAAAGTTAAATAAGCTGTAGTATCAAGCTATTAATCTATACAATGTTTCTGACAATTTTATATTTTTATTCTTTCTATTTTCTCGGGTTCCTTTGATGATTGATTTCACAATTGTGAGTGTCATTATTGACTTATTGCAGTCACATAATAATAATAATAATAATAATAATAATAATAATAATAATAATAATAATAATAATAATAATAATAATAATAATAATAATAATAATAATAATAAAGGGTTAAATATTCTTTTAGTCCTTATAAATTTTTTTGTAAAGTCATTCTTGTTTTTGGTCCTTATAAATTTTTGTTTATAAATTTTTTTGTAAAGTCATTCTTGTAAAATTCTTTTATTTTGAAGAATATTACTTAAACATAATTCGTACTTTTAATTTATTGAGATAACACATTTATTTCGTATTAAAAATCCTCGTCTTGCATTTTTATTACCTCCAACACAATTCTCATGCCTTGAATTGTGTCCTTATTCATAGTACATCACTAATTCTCAAATATTTTGGAAATATATAGTACTCCCTCCGTCCCTAAATAAAGTTCCATTTTTGACTTTTTGAGGATTTAAGGGAGGGATATTTTTGTATTGACTTTCCAAAAATATCCTTGATGTGATGTGTAAAAGTAAGATGTGATAGGTAAATTATTAGTAAAAAGGTATGATGTGATAGGTAGGGTATGAAAAAGTAAGGAGTAAAAGGGGTTTTTTAAGGGAAAAGAGAAGTTTATTTAGGGACAAAGAAAAAACGAAAGAAGAACTTTATTTAGGGACGGAGGGAGTATAACATAATTTGGAAATTGAAGATATAATTTGATGAATACCATGATTAATGGCATGAGAATTATGTCTGAGATAATTAGAAATAAAAAGTTAGAATGTTGAATCCAAAATAAACGTTTTTAGTCTACAAATTAGAAATGCTAACTACGTTTAAGGAGTATTTTAAAAATAAAGAACTTTGTAAGGATGACTTAACAAATTTTTTTGTACAGAAACCAAAAACAAAAATTACTTATTTCATAGGAATTAAAAGGATATTTAACCCTAATAATAATAATAATAATAATAATAATAATAATAATAATAATAATAATAATAATGATAATAATAAATCTCTTCGCTTCAGAATTGTTGAAGGTCTTTAATTACCTGCAGTGCTTCTCTTGTTGATATATTGGGTTCAGGTGCTCCATAGTTGCATTTCTGATACCTCTCTAATGTCTTGAGCATGCTATAAGTTTTATAATAATTAAATAAAATAAATCAGTACTTAAGGAACTCAAAATTGAAATTCTCTCCAATAAAAAATGACACCTGACATTAATAAATTTAAGTAAAAAAAAAAGAGAGGAATGAAAGTTTTTTATTTTATTTTATTTTTAAATATATAAAATTCCTGAATAAAACACAGAACACAGTGATTTACCAAAAGAACCTGAAGACTATTCAAGTTACTGGGTATAATACTGCTTGATGTGGCCCAAAACAAAAAAGTGAAGAGCATCAGATTAGACATCATGACCTGACTTCTCAAGTAAATCATGATCTGGTGTGACCCAAGGACCATTTCAAGAACCCTAGTTTTATATACTGGTTTAAAGCCTTCATCAACTGCCCAGTTATCAACAAATTAACAGCTAATTGAGCACTATAATTTTTTTTAAATCTGGGGGAATCTCATTTTTCATCTGATCTCAAATCAAATTATTGAAAAAATTAAAAAAAGAAATTGATTTTGCAGATTTCAAGAAATCTCTCGAAATAATAGCTCAGAGGTGGGCTAGGGGTAGCTAGTACCGAGAATATAATCCAAGCTTGAAGGTTACATCTCATAAAGATTCAAACTTTATGGATGAACTAAAACACAATTTCATGGAGAATACAGTTTGGGTTCTGGACAAGCTAAAAAATTGAAGTTCAAATCGAAACCCTAACCAAACAAATTAAAGAACCCTAAAATGGATTGAACATTTCTGCAAAGAAACTATACAAGGAATCCAAATTAATGTGGATTAAAATTAAGATCTTTGCGTAAAGATCATATTTAAGATTGAAACTGAACTTTACAAATAGGAAGTACTTCTTTTACTAATAAAGAAACTGAAAAAAAATGTTGGGATTAATTACAGTAGATCAAAGTCTCACACCATTTTTGCTGCAAAATGATCAATTTAAACCTACTAAAAAAATAAAATAAAAATCATATCAAACGAAGTAGTTTTTTATGTATTAAAAGAGTAGGAAGAGCAAAAAGGTGAAGACTTGGATCCAAGCGAGGATTGAAGAAAAATCAGAGATACGGTACTATTTAAGAGGAAGTAGAAGTAAAAAGTAGAAGAGAGAGCCTAGCTCAATATATAAAAAAAAATCAGTTTTTTTTAAATTATAAATATATCTTCTTTTCAAGGATTTCCTCTTGCAGATCTAACAACCCATTGAAGCGCAAAGTTCCACACACACAAAAACAATCACAAAAACGGCAAACATATTTACTCCACACCAAAAAAGAAATTAAAGGGAGCATATCACATCTCTTTATTTTTACAGATCTCAAGAAAATGAAAACCAAAAAGATACCCCACGCACAAAAGAAGAGAAGAGAACACAATATCAAGAAATGGGCAAGTTTGTATTTCCAAAAAGATTAAATCTTTACAAAGATTTTAGCCATTTGTATATATATGTATGTATATGTGTGGATGTGTACCTAGAGCTACTGCAGAACTCATAGAGCTTTCCTCTGTTGGAGAAAATGATGAGAGCAACCTCAGCATCACAAAGAACAGAGAGCTCATATGCTTTTTTCAGAAGCCCATTCCTTCGTTTTGCAAAGGTTACCTGTCTGTTGATCTTGTTTTCTATCCTCTTGAGTTCAACTCTACCCCTCCCCATATTCTCTTTATCTCTCTCTATCTCTACCCCTCTCTCTCTCTCTCTCTCTCTCTTTGTGTCTCTCTCTACAACTACCCTCTGAAACTCACGAAAGCAAACAATCCTTTTTTCCCTTTCCAAACGTTTCTTTGGATACCACTTCTTTTATATCTAGCTAAGATAAGATATACACATCCAATAGTAGATACCCTTCGTATGTGTATTTATACCAATTGTTTGACCTTTACATTCTAACTTTCGCAAATTTTCATCAATGGGCTTTCACTTGCCCAGTCATGCCCTTAAATTAGATGCATTGGGTACCCCTTATTTATTAGGTGCCTATGATTGCAACCAGTTTTTTTATTTCCCCGTGCCAGAAAATGTAACCCCTTCGTTCTCCTAGAGTTTTTCTCCTAGAGTTTTTTTCAGTTTTCATTTTTACATTTCTCCCAAAAATCATTTCCTATTGTCAATTAAAAAATAGAGACTAGTTGTTCATGTGGTTCCTTTCTCTATTTTTGAAGTAAAGAACAAGGGGATCTCTCGTCAAAATGATGCTATGCGGTTGGCTTTTGCTACAATGGTGTACTACATTTGGAGGGCTAGGAAAATTAAACAATCTACTTCGATCACTCCTCAGTGTGTGTTACATCTAGTAATTCTAACATCAAAGTTGTGATTTCTAGAATCTTGTATAAGCTCTTTCCGGCATGCTTGGTTGATTTTTAGTTTCGGCATGTGTGTCACTTTGGTCTTTGCTTCCGCGGTTTTGATTGTTGTAATTAAACCGCTTGATGTTCGGGGATACCAATCCTATTTGTAGGAATACACCATCACGTGGTGTTAAAGAAGGAAGGAATATATTTCCATATATTCTCGTATATTCCTGTATATATTATATTGTTTGTATATTTGATTTATTCCTTTTTGTAATTAGTTTACACATAGAGTTCCTAGCCTATGGGATCTTATATATATTTAGCATTTGTTCATATTCCTGACACCATAAATACAAGAGAATTTCTCTCAATCACAATTCTTTCATGGTATCAGAGCTTTCATGGTATCGCAGCTTTGTTAATTTTTCCTTGCTGCTGCTGCTACGGTCAACCGGCATAGCGTCCATTGATCGTCGTCGTTGATTTCCTAACCGATGCTGCCAAAACGGTTGACCGCCGATATTGCTGAACGCTGCGGATTCGTCAAATCATGTCAGAAGAAACGAGCAAAAAGACAGCCTCGGACAAGAAACCTGAGGAATGAGAAGAAAATGATGTTGTGATGCGGCGACGTCGCATCTCGCCATATGATTTGTCTCCTAGTGACAATCCGGGTATGCTTTTGACCCATGTTGATTTGAAGGGGGGTAATTACGACGAGTGGTCCAAATCTATGCGCCTTGCTCTTCGAGCGTGCATGAAATTTGGATTCGTTGATGGAACAATCGGAAGTCCAGATCTTGATTCTGACAATTTGGATGATTGGTGGACGAATCATTCACTTTTGGTCTCTTGGATTCTGAACACAATCGATCCAACCTTGAGATCCAGCATATCGTTTATTGAAAAGGCTTGTGACATGTGGATTGATCTGAAGACCCATTTCTCTATGGTGATTGGACCTAGGGTGCATTAGTTGAAGCAGGATTTAGCAGAGTGCAAACAAAAGAATTTTTCCATAATGGAATATTATGGGAAGATGAAGAAATTATGGGATGATCTAGTGGATTTGGAGCATTCTCCAGTATGTATGTGTGTGTAAGAATTGCACGTGTGACTTTCCGGCGATGATTGTGTAGATGCGTGAGACAGAACGTGCACACCAGTTCTTGATGGGGTTGAATGATATCTGGTATGGAACTTAACGGTCAAATTTGTTGGCACAAGAACCTGTACGACCCGTGGGAAGAATTTATAACATTCTGGTACAGGATGAGATGACACGAAACTCTATGCACAATGGAGAAGGAAGTGATGTAGCTGTGTCTCCATTCGCGGTGAAGAATAAAACAGAGACAAGGGAGCTTGTTTGTTCTCATTGTGGCAAGACAGGACATGAGATTGATGCTTGCTACAAGCTGCACGGATATCCCGAGGGTTAGGTCTTCCAAGATAAGAATGGGCGAGGAAGAGAAACCAAATGTGCCAGAGACCGTGGTCTAGGTCATGGAAACGGAAAGTCGACCATCCAACCTTAATGGTCGACCGTAAGTGGAGGTCAAGGTGTAACGCATGTCATTCAATGGGTGCAAAAGAAAAAGGACTTTCTCAAATGCCTAGCTTTGATGATCTAACCTAGGAACAATGGAATGTTGTTCGTCACGCTCTCTCGATGTCCCCAATAGACACAAATATGAAACTTTCAGGTATTACTGTATCACCACATTGAATTATTGATACTGGTGCGTCCAATCACATGACAAGTGATCTTTCGTTATTATATGTTGTGGTGGCTGTGTTACCATGTGAAATTGGTTTGCCTGATGGAAAAAGGGTTGTGTCTGTTCAATCTAGAAAGGTTGATTTAACAAAGGCTATGGCGTTACAAAATGTGTTACTTGTTCCAACTTTGAGTTGTCATTTGATTTCTCTATCACAGTAGACAATGAACTGTGAGGCAAAATTCACTAATGATTTGTGTGTATTACAAGACTTATTAAGTTTGAGGACAACGATTTGTTTGGGTAAACATGAAGGAGGATTGTACTATTTAATGAAGGAGGACAGGAGCATGGCGTACAGTGCAAAGAAGGAGCACAAATGTGATCGTTGGCACAAATGTCTAAGACATCCTTCTTCACATGTTTTGTTCTTAGTTCCTTTAGGTGGTTCAAATAAAAGTAGTCATTGTCATTGTGATATGTGTTTGCATGCTAAAAAAACTCGAGCTAGTTTTCCCATCAGTTTTCATCAATTAATTGAAAAATTTGATATGGTACATTGTGATTTGTGGGGACCCTATCGAACTCCGTGTTAGGATGATTCTACGATGTCTTTGACTATTATGGATGATTACTCTCGTGGTGTAAGATTTTATTTGCTTGATTCTAAGCGTACGGTAGGAAGCGTATTTAAAAAATCTTGTGCCATGGTGGAATGTCAATTTGGGAGCAAGGTAAAGTGCATTTGTAGCAATAATGTCACGAAATTTGAATGCTTGAATGAATACTTTTGGGAACGAGGAATCGTTCACGAGAAATCTTGTGTGTCTACTCCACAGCAGCATGGCAGAGTTGAACACAAGCATCGACATATACTGAATGTGGGTCGGGCTTTGCGATTTCAGGCAGTCAAACTCTATGCAACGATACAATTTTTACATTTTTCTTATATTTATATATATATATATATATATATATATATATATATATATATATATAGACACACACACACACATATATATATATATGCATATATGCACGCACACACACGAAACCAGGGGCGGACCCACATCAGAAATTTTGTAATTTTATATATACCTATAGGTATATGTACTAAGTATTACTATATATCCATCAAACGCACAATGGTAAACGTCTGACGAGCAGCTCAAGTGGAA
The DNA here is from genome assembly GCA_900332095.2 of Cuscuta campestris. Lineage (NCBI taxonomy): Eukaryota > Viridiplantae > Streptophyta > Magnoliopsida > Solanales > Convolvulaceae > Cuscuta > Cuscuta campestris. The sequence continues at coordinate 1,070,505 of OOIL02000450.1, read as the reverse complement.
AAGGCGCCTCTCGTATGCTTGGGATGTCTAGTGTTCTAAACTCTTTGGTCTTAGGAGCGTTCTTCTTTCTTTATATATGGAATCCCCATATTAAAGCTTATTTTTTGAGTTTTTTTGTTCTTCACTCTTCTAGTTTTTTAAAATCATAATTGAATGTGAATTGGATATTTAGATTTGATATTTGTGAATTATGAATTTTTAAATTTATTCTCTTCAATTTGTAATTTGTGAATTTGATACGGTATCGTATCGGGATAGGGAAGGATTTCGATCACCTTCGAGCTCCAAGAACAAAAGAGGCAAGAAAGAGAGAGATTAAGGTTTTGAAGAAAGTATTTTCTTTATTCATTGATTGATAAAACTATGGTGATGGATACATTTATAGGCTCCAACTCTAGAGAATCAATAATAAATGATAACTAAATAATTAATAATCCTAATTATAAAAGATAACTAAATAAACTAGGAAACTAATTAATCACCTAACAAATATAATATTTTCTAATAATAGTTAACTAACTATAAATAATTCCTTACCATAATAATAATAATAATAATAATAATAATAATAATAATAATAATAATAATAATAATAATAATAATAATAATCCCGTAACAGAATTAGATTTATATTTTGTAAGATTAGGAATATGTTAAGATGTTATAGTTCGTTATAAATTTGTAATGTACGAGATTTTTTCTTTTTTTATGGAATTCCCATATTAAAGCTTGTTTTTTGATTTTTTTTCTTCACTCTTCTAGTTTTTTTTTAAAACATAATTGAATTTGAATTGGATATTTAGATTTGATATTTGTGAATTATGAATTTCTAAATTTATTCTTTTCAATTTGTAATTTTTGAATTAGATTTATATTTTATAAAATTAAGAATATGTTAAGATGTTAGGGTTTGTTATAAATTTGCAATGTTTTTAATTATTTGAATTCCAATATATGAGACAAATGTATTATAATAAATCACTTTCGAAATATGAAAAATAGACTTTATCAATTGTAAGATGTGTTTTTATACTTGTAATGAAAGACTATTATTGATTTTTGATTTTTATTGTAAATTTCAATTTTAATGTTATATATTATGAAGTATTTTTTATTTAATGTTAGAAATGTGATTGTTTGATATGAACTTTTTAAAATACGACCACGTGGTTTAAATATTTTGGGTCCGCCCCTGCACGAAACACTACATGCTACGAAGGATCATTTAGATGACTTCAAATATGATACAATACCGTATTGGGATATGGAAGGATTTCGAGCACCTTTGAGCTAGGCAAGGAAGAGAGAAAGATTAGGGTTTAGGAGAAAGTATTTTCTTTATTCATTCAATCATAATACTATGGTGATGGATACATTTATAGGCTCCAACTCTAGAGAATCTCAATAATAAATGGTAACTAAATAAATTAAGAATCCTAATTATAAAAGGTAACTAAATAAACTAGGAAACTAAATAAGTAATCACCTAACAAATATATTATTCCCTAATAATAGTTAACTAACTATAAATAATTCCTTACCATAATAATAATAATAATAATAATAATAATAATAATAATAATAATAATCCCGTAACACTCTTCTTGTCTCGAAAACCAACTTGTCATCAAGTTGGAAATCTAGAAAAAACGAGGAATCATGCGTTGTGAACGGACATCCTCTGGGGTGAAAGATCTTTATGAATGGAGCATCAAAAGAATTGGTCAAACTCAAAGCATTCACAACTCCAAGCAAACAACTCCAGAGAACCAATAAGAAGAAAATCATGCAAGCACTCGTGACATCCCCAGAATAAAAAAGGACAACAACGTCACTTTTTGACATCCCAAATGTTTCCGTGCATCCATTAAAAATGACACCATTTCTTGAATATTTTGCTTAGACAGTATGGACTCGTTGATCGTCACCAGAAACATCAACAACAACATCAACAACCGTTACAGGAACAACATCTATGGGATCAGTAATAAGATCATCATCGGTAACATCAGCAGGATCAATAAGAATTTACTTTTCAAATTCCTCGTTCTCTAAAGTTGTGTTCTACATAGGTACTGTAGGGGGCGAATCTCGTGGAGTGCTGATGAGTTTCCTTATAGAGCGCATCATGGTTGTTTGAAAATGTATAACTCTATAGGAATTAGGCTCGGCATAATTGGGAGATCATGAACTAAATCCTATATTGAACAAGAGCCCTCTACGGCGAACGCATATACTTCGAAATCATATTTTAGTTGACCTTCAATTTGACGGAATGTCTGAAATTTCTTTATAATTTCATCCACGGAATCTTCAACAGCACACGTTCCTTCATAATATTCAATTTGTCCTCGTAGAACTTTCTCGAGTAAACCAAGAACTTTGTCCAACAGTGACTCCATTGCCAAAATAAACACATCCATACAAAAATATCACTCAAAAATACGTGAAGCAAGTCAATTGGTGTATTGTGATCGTGGGCGGCACAAATCTACAAATTGGTGTGGGACAACACTATTCCAATTTAATTTGATGGGTTATATTTTGCAGCTGGATCTGGGATGCCTCTTCAGCAGTGGTGGCAATTTTTTTTTTTTTGGTTTTTTTTGTGTTGAGTACAACAATGAAAGCACCAATTCAACAATGACAATTTTTTTTTTGGGTTTTTTTAGGTAGGTGGATACCAATTGGGTAGCGACTCGGCACGCTAGCCCGTGTAATTTGAGTTATGCAATTTGGGGTGTCACACATCTAAACTTGTTATTAACGTTTATTAAAATTCTTAAATGACCTTAAGTAAATTGAATTGTCTAAAATAATTGATGACACTAAATCACATATAGCATGTTGAATTTTTATTTTATTCTAGGAGTATATTTTAACTTATATTACATATTACTCCCTCCGTTTTATAAAAGTGTTCCTACTTTGACTTTGTGTAAAAATAAGGAAGTGTTAAATTGTAGTTGACTTCCAATTTTGCCCTTGATGTAATGGGTAAAAGTAAAATGTGATGGATTGAGTATTAGAGAAAAAGTATGATGTGATAGGTAGGGTATGAAAAATTAAGGGTAAAAATGGTTTTTTAATAGAAAGTGAAAGTGTTTTGTTGGAAGTGAAAAAAATGAAAAAAGAAGAGTTTTTAAGAACGGAGGGAGTAGGACATTTCTCCCATAAGTTTTCACTCCAAAATTTTGAAGAAATCATTTGCCGTACAACACATGTATGTAGCATAGTGAAATAAATACAGAAAAACTAATACTCGCTCTCTTAAAAAAACTCACACTTTGACTTGAGACAAAATGTAAGAAAAATAAATATGTATGGTTGAAAGTGATCTAGATAAGAAAGAAAGATTGTAAGTCATTCACAATTTTCTATAAGGCCTCGTTTGGTACATGGAATTGAAATTATGAAATTAGAATTGAAGACTTCAATAATACCAATTCTGGTATTTGGTAGCATAAAAATTATGTAGATTTGGAATTGATAGTGCAAAAAAAGAATTGGAATGGGTGAATTCAGTTCTATAAAATTTAATCTCATGGAATTTCAATTCCAATTTAATTGTAATTCCATCAATTTCATATATCAAACGGACCCTAAAGTGAAAGATGAAACATTTTTTGGGACTTTGTTAAAAGGAAATAAGAAATTTTTTTTAACGGAAGAGTATTACCAATAATGTCTTTTAAAATTTGATTCTATTTAAAGAAGGTCTAAGAGCAGACATATTCAAAAAGCCGTTATTGATTAAAAAATCAAAATGTGGTTTGTTGTTTTTTACTATTACGTTTTCATTATCAGAATATTGCATTATATTAATGTGCAATCAGCAGCTAATGAACAACTATCAGAGTGGCGCAGCGGAAGCGTGGTGGGCCCCACAGGTCCCTAGATCGAAACTAGGCTCTGATAAATGTATTTTGTGTTTTTACATTTTAGTACTTTGTGCATCCTATAAAGCTCATTTTGAAGAAATCAACTCAAGTAGTGGCAAAAACATAGTCCTTAATAGAGGTGGCAATCGGATCAACCGGATCGGTTTCGGGTTGGATTTTTTCGGTTCGAATATCTTTCGGTTATATGTTATAATCGGTTCGGTTTGGTTCGGATCGGTTAAATTTCGGTTCGGATTTGATTTCGGTTCTATACATTTTTTGGTTCGGTTCGGTTTCGAGTCAGTTCAGATACGGTTCGGTTATTGAGTGAATTGGTTTGAAACTAGGCTCTGATAAATGTATTTTGTGTTTTTACATTTTAGTACTTTGTGCATCCTATAAAGCTCATTTTGAAGAAATCAACTCAAGTAGTGGCAAAAACAGTCCTTAATAGAGGTGGCAATCGAATCAACCGGATCGGTTTCGGGTTGGATTTTTTCGGTTCGGATATCTTTCGGTTATATGTTATAATCGGTTCGGTTTGGTTCGGATCGGTTAAATTTCGGTTCGGATTTGATTTCAGTTCTATACATTTTTTGGTTCGGTTCGGTTTCGAGTCAGTTCAGATACGGTTCGGTTATTGAGTGAATTGGTTTGAAACTAATCAAATTAACTCTCAAATCAATAAAATTTATTGTAATGAGATGAAATTAGGATAAAATCTAGTTATTCCATACAATTCATCATATATTCCTTTCGCCCCAAAAAGAATATCACACTTCACTATTTAAAAATCACGGAAATTTTATTTATTTGTGCGTTATCATTTATATGTATAATTTATCTTTAATTTCTACATATAATAAATTTAAGGCATAAAATTTTATACTTTTTTTCAAGAAGATAATCCATTTTATGAGGGAATGAGCAAGTAATGTAATTAGTTCAAATGGTAAAATAAAAGTAAAAATTTAAAAATATAATCGGCCCGGTTCCAGTGCCACTGGAATCCGGTGCCACT